>CAAKHB010002698.1:0-13572 GCA_901007665.1 Aeoliscus strigatus
GATGGATGAATGGACAGACAGATGGATAGATGAATGGACAGACAGATGGATGGATGGATGGATGGCTGGATAGATGGATGGATGGATGGATGGATGGATGGATGGATGGATGGATGGATGGATGGATGGATGGATGGATGGATGAATGGACAGACAGATGGATGGACGGATGGATGGATGGATGGATGGATGGATGGATGGATGGATGGATCGATCGACAGACAGATGGATGGATGGATGGATGGATGGATGAATGGACAGACAGATGGCTGAATGGATGGATGAATGGACAGATGGATGGATGGATGGATGGATGGATGGATGAATGGACAGACGGATGGATGGATGAATAGACAGACAGATGGATGGATAGATGGATGGATGAATGGATGGATGGATGGATGGATGAATGGACAGACAGATGGATGGATGGATGAATGGACAGACAGATGGATGGATGGATGGACCACCTCCTCAGTGACGACAGGCTCGGGGTTCATCCTGGTTCTCCTCAAGTCCACCACCCACTCCCTGGACTGTAGGGGGCGCTGATGGGGGAGGGGAGGAGGTCAGACTGGTCACAGGATCTTCAGCAGAATGAGTCACATCCTGTCTTCACTGACGTTTTGCTCATGTTTACAGTTACACACCATTAACACACATGGGTTAGTCCCGTAAATGACGATCTGGACTGAGAGGTTGATTAAGAGGATCAGGGTTGATTGATTATTAGAGATTGATATGGTAATGGCGCCACCTGCTGGATCTCTGCTCATGTGACATGCTGGTTTGTTTTGTTCTCCGAGTTTTGACTGCTGAATGAAATGAACAAATCTACCTTTGCGTGGACAGGAAACAGACTCATGCACAAGGAAAGACTGGAAATGACGACAGCTCCCTCTGCTGGTCGAATCGCAACACTGCACGTTATGAGATGAACTACTTGCCTGGTGTTTCTGGATCAACATGTGTATATGAAATAGTGTGACATCAGCAAGCTGTTCCTCAGGGCATGAGCAGTTCTCACTGGGCCTCATGTACACAAACACACACACACTGTTTGATAAATCCATTTTAATGGAAAATGTAAAACCCCTTTGAACTTCAATGTACAAAGCATGTAACACTTCTTGCACTTTAAAATTTGAAATTGAAGCAAGCCATGTTTTATAAAAATACCTCAGTCAATGTATATATGTATATATTTACACATTGTACTTTCCATTAGTTCATCTTTTTACTTCAAAAACAGACAATAAATTCTTTTCTTAAATAAATTACATATTTTTGTAAATTTTACAGTGAATACTTTTTTCATACAATGCTGAATTTTATATGTAATTATGCGTGTTTTCTTTTATGTTTTTGTTTTTACATAATACAACTTTACACATTCTTTACAACAGTTTGGCAGTTTTAAAAATGTATTTATGGCATGAGGACTGTAGAACTTTACATTTCCCAAAGTTACAGGCATTAGCTGGTGTGTGTGTGTGCGTGTGTGTGTGTGTGTGTGTGTGTGTGTGTGTGTCCTCCATCACAGTAGAGCCGTATTACAACTGAAAACCACATAGCAAATAGAAGAGAAAAAAAACTGTACAAGTCACATTTACATGAATGCTGTTGTGTCAATAACGTCACATTATCATCGAGCTGTAAAATAAATATGTCTTCACAGAGGAAAGTAAATGAATGCAAAAAGAGAAGAAGGGGGAACAGAGACACTGGACAGACAGACACAGGAACAGAGCAGCTGACCTGCTCACTCCCACGTCTGACAACGTTTGCATTTGTCTTCCTGAAGTTGCTGGTGACGCTGGCGGCAGATCAAACCTGCTGCTCTGCCCTCCAAGCAGGCGCTGTGTCTCCGCCCAACCGGCGTGCTTCCATGGCGACCGCAGGTTGCGTCCCCGTCGGCCCGGGTCCCCTGGTGTGTTTGTCCCGTCTTGGCACTGAAGGTTTGGCGAGGTGACAGCAGAAGTGGGCGTGAGTGAGGCCCCGTGGTCATGTGACACAGGACGAGGTGTGTGGCGCCGGTGAGGGGCTGTCATGAGTCTTCCTCATTGTCTTCCTCAGTGCCGCTTCTCCTCAGGGAGCTCACCGCCTCCTTCACACAGTGGTACAGGATGTTCTTCACCTGAGGACGACAGCGGACGGTTAGTCTGGACCTCAGCAGGTCCTCCATGATCAGATCCACTCATATCCATGGAAACACGAACCGCATCAAATCGAATCAAACGGATCGTTGAAGAACTTGTGACAATCACTGGACGTCAGCCGCGACTTTGATTTGAAGGAATGAATTCACGTTGACAAACACGACATGAACACGAGACAAACACGACATGAACACGTGACAAACACGACATGAACATGTGACAAACACGACATGAACACGAGACAAACACGACATGAACATGTGACAAACACGACATGAACACGTGACAAACACGACATGAACACGTGACAAACACGACATGAACACGTGACAAACACGACATGAACACGACATGAACATGTGACACACGGGACATGAACACATGACAAACACGACATGAACACGACATGAACACGTGACACACGGGACATGAACACATGACAAACACGACATGAACACGACATGAACACGTGACACACGGGACATGAACAGGTGACAAACACGACATGAACATGTGACAAACACGACATGAACACGTGACACACGGGACATGAACAGGTGACAAACACGACATGAACATGTGACAAACACGACATGAACACGTGACAAACACGACATGAACACGACATGAACAGGTGACACACAGGACCTGACACAGGACATACAGGCAGTGAATCACCTGTAGTTTGTCCTCGTAGTTGACCTCCTCGTTGTTGGGCCGGAGCTCCTGGGTCAGGTGGAAGGAGTTGGCAACATGCTCAGGAGACACAAAGTCGTTGATGACCTGCACACAGCTGTGGAGGTTCTGGACCTGGTGCATGGCGCCTGCTGGGATGAGGACCGAGTCCCCCAGGAACTGGACGATGGTCCAGCCCTGAACGCCGTGTTCGTCCAGTAAACGCTGCCGCTGCTTCCTGCTCAGGTACCAGCCCTGCTCTCTGATCGGATCCTGGTCCAGTGCCACGTCCAGCCCCTGCTCCTTGCACAGCTGAGAGGGGGGCAGAGCAAAGACCGTCAGTGTCTGGACGTTGAGCTGTTTGTGAATCTCCTTCACAGTTTCTGACCTTGTGCAGGAACTCTCGGACTTTGTCCATGTCTCTGCTGCGGTAGATGTGCCACAGCGCCCCTGGTGTCTCACTGGAGTCCTTGAGCCTCCTCCGCACGCCCTCATCCAGATCCTCCTCCTCCAACCGCTTTAACACACCTACACCAGCACAGACATGAGACAGGCACACAAACAGAGTTATTTCAATTCAGAAGCACTTTTTCTGACTTGTATTGTCATATAACGGTATTCTTTAATTTAAACTCGTATGTAACATGAAGTCTAGTGTTATTATTCATGAGTAAATTGGAATCCAGCATCTCCTGTGTCTTTCTTCAGCAGGAACGTTTCCTAATTATATGTATTCCTTTAACCATCGTCTCCTTTGTAACCTGCACATCCTGTGACAGGTGACACTGATGTGTAAACATGACAACATACTGTTTTAAAGAGAATACAACGATAACAGGGAGCACTGAGACACAGACAGCATCACAGGACCGATCAAAACACAAACCCATGACCTAGTGCTGATGACTTTTACCTGTTTTGGACAGAACTCCGTTGCCTTTGGCGACTCCGACATAAACCAGGACCGACACGACGTCGGACACTTCCACGTGGAGGTTAGCGGTTCCAAAGTCCTGCTCCTGAGACGCGGCCACACCTGTAGGGAGACACGGGCGACTCGTCAGCCGAGATTCTGCAGAGGAATGAAGAGACAGATGGAGGCGCTGCCGCACGCCTGCTGAAGGAGGCGACAACAAGCTGAGGACACTGGAGCGCCAGACCTCGTTCTTTACTTTTGACAGAATGTCTGCGTCCACGTGGTGGTTCGTGTGGACCAAATGTCAATATCTTTTCTCTAAGGTCAGCAGAGGCCCCGCCCCAGCCCCCCTCACCCAACAGGACACTGGTTGGAATGGGTTCACTCCAACCAGCGTTGCCTTCACTGCTGCCGGCTGACTGCAGCTGCTCTCTCTTACCGTAGGCGCAGCAGAGTCTCGGCCCCAAGTCGGGTCTGACGAAGAAGGAGGGCAGATGGGAGGCCAGGTTGAGGTTCCCTTCAGGATCCGAGTACTCAGGCAGGGGCAGGTTCTTCATCAAGTCGTCATATCTGCAGACAAAACTGAGGCTTCAGTGTGTTTGTCACAGCTCCGTTCATTGACTTCTGGACAGAGGGGTTGTTGGTTCGGACCTAGAGGGCATGAGGGCCATAAACTCCTCTCCAGAAGGCCAGTCCTTCAGTCTGTACACCACCGGCTCGCCGTCTTTGGACTTCAGCCGCTCTGGACGAGTCCAAACAAAAACCTCACTTAGATGGAATCAGCTCTGATTAACTGGTGGTTTCGGTGCCGACAAACTCACTGGCGATGTCCTCGAATCCGTCCCAGAACTCCTTGATCCCGGAGTTGGACACCACCTGGTCTTTGCAGTTGAGGAGGTCGCCCTGGTGGTCTGCAAACTCCTGGTTGAATGAGTCGGCTTTCCACAGACTGGCGTTCAGTCGCTTGTGGATCCCTGACACCAACACAGGCTGCACGGGACAAATCCCAGGGATGATCAGGAGTTGATATTACTGCTGGTACGGTGCACTGCGTTTATACTGACCGACCGGAGTACACCAAACCAGTGGTACACACAGGTTCAACATTTAGCAGCTAGTGAAAACTCTTCTTATCATGATCAAAACTACTGCTATTGACCAAAACTCTAATTCTAGTGACCAAAACTACTTCTGGTGATCAAAACTACTTCTGGTGATCAAAACTACTTCTAGTGGTTCAAACTCTATTTAGAATGATCAAAACTCTACTTCTAGTGACCAAAACTACTTCTGGTGATCAAAACTACTTCAAGTGGTTCAAACTCTATTTTGAATGATCAAAACTACTTACAATGACCAAAACTCTACTTATGAAAATGAACCAAACTAAATAACACTGGTTATAGTGATCGCCATTAACTCGTAAACTGTGAGGGTGAATTAGATCTGATGTGTGTGTTTATGTTGGACGTACTGCTGACAAGCTACATGCTACATGGAGCTACAGCTAGCACCGGTTCACTGAAGAGTTCCTCCCGCTTCAGTTCCGTCCCTGTGAGTGTGACCTGTCGTGTTCCAGTGACGGGGACCAGTACCTGCCCCTGCCTCCAGCACTCTCTGAACAGCCTCCAGTTGTTGCGGTTGCAGTGATCTTTGAGCCACAGCAGGCGTCTGTTGTTCAACCAGCAGTGAGGAATCTCTGGATGCAGATGGGTTGATTCTTCTGGAGCTGGCGTCAACCTCTTCCTGTCTGGTTTGGTGTCGTCAGCGACAACGGGGGCGGGGCTGTTGATGTTGTTGTTGCTGGCCGGAGGGACGGACTCTTGTTTGATTGAAAGCTTGGCAGTGATGTTCTGGCGGCCAGCGGGGATTTTATTCTCGACGACGGAGGCGATAATATCATCCAGGATGTTGGGCATGCTGCGTCCGCCTTTACCGGTCTGAGGAAAGAGAAGGAACAGTGAGTCTGACGACGACGGGGCTCTGACTGACTGAAGACCTGAAGGCCTTCCAGTGCGGCCACCTGTGATGCGGTGGAGTAGACGGGGGCAAAGGCGATTCCGGCATCAGTAGATCCCAGTTTGAGCTTCCCTGCGGTGGTGGTGAGCAGATCTCGCAGTGTGGAGCCCTGCTCCGTACTGTTGGATACCAGCGATGTGTTCTTACACTGCTGCAGGACCTCCAGACTGTCCCCGTCCTCCTTCACCGGTTTACTCAGCAACACCGACTCCTTGTTTTCTGTCCCAGCGTCAAACAAAACAGACACGTCACTACGTCAGATTTAGATTCGTACGGTTATTACGACTATGGAAGCAGGTTTCGTGTTAACCCTCAGAGGTCTGAGCTGACAGGTCAGGGTCATGAAGTCCACATCCTTCAATACACTAGTGCATAGAGGCTCTTTGACTGAAATGACATTTCTAGTAACTAAAATTTGATTCTATCTATTATTATATGTTATCCATCAAATTTCAAATGTATTGTTTTACAAAAAATAGTAAAGCACATGATTATTTCTTGATGAAGACGTCAGTTAGATGTGTTTCCTTGCACTCCTCAGGGAGGTTCAACAGTACAACCATTCAGTTCACACCTTTCTTTTCCTCCCTGGATTTCTGCTCTGCCAGGTCGGCGAGGAAGTGCAGAGGTGACTGGGACTCGGGTGGGGTGACAGGAGGACTTCCCGCCTCGCTGCTCGGACTACTTCCTCCACCTCCGTTGGTCTCGGCTTTGGTTCCTCCCTGGTCAGAGTTCTGCTGAGGACCCGGCTCGGCCTTCACCAGAGACAGTTTGTTGCTGTGGTTCAAAACGTTCTGTAGCACCTGCACAGAAGGGTCAGAGGTCAAATACCTCTGACAAGCAGAGTTTGCTGTCGACCGAGTCCACGAGTGGCTGACTTTCACCTGGGAGACTCCGTTGGTCGCTGGCAGTTTGTTGAGCAGGTTCTGTTTGTTGCTGCAGACGCAGTGAGATCTGATGTTGTGTTTGTCTCGTAGTTTGTGCATCGAGGTCAATAACTCAGCGAGAACTGCAACATGGACAGGAAACCTTTAGTAGTGGTGCGTGGTTTTACAGCAGTGTGTCAGGGTGTGTGTGTGTGTGTGTGTGTGTATAAGAGTCTATGTGTACAAGAATCAAAGGATTTGTCTTCATGCTTGTTCACATCAAACAGACAACGTAGGATGTTCTGTACTTTTTGCTGTGAAGTGTGTAACATGTTTTGAATAAGTGGTGTTGTGTGTTGTTTATTGTGTAGCGTGTGTGTGTGTTTGTACAGTACCTGTGCCAGGGATGATCTGAGTCGGCATGAGGTGTTTGTGATCGTGAGGTTGACCTTTGACACACTTCAGCCACGTGTACAATTCTTTGTCTGATCAATGAAAGAAAGAGTGGTCAGAAACACACACACACACACACACACACACACACACACACACACACACACACACACACACACACACACACACACACAGAGCTGCTGTGTACTTGTTCATCCACAAACATGTCACCTGACACAGATCAGGTGTGCAGGCCTCACTGACTCCTCACTGGCCACTTGTCCGTGCCATCACCTCGGTGGTCTGGTTGTGATTTGACCGTGTGTGTATGTGTGTGTGTGTGTGTGTCCACTGACCTTTGGAGCTCTTCCTCTCTTTGGCCTTGTAGCAGTCCAGGCAGACAACAAAGCCACATTTCTGACAGACCCAGTGGATGTTGAAGAGCGTGGCCTCACAGGCGTCACACATCTCCCTGACCCCCCTCACCGCCCGCTTCCACACCGGCTTGGCTGAAACACACACACCATCAAATTACAACCAGAGCACTGCGGCGGTGGCACGGACGAGTGGCCAACATGAAGACGACTTACTGTCCTTCTTGACCCAGGAAGCTGCCGTGTTCTCCGTCATTACCATCTGACAGAACTTGTCTCCGATGAAGCTGAGGATGTACTTGGCCGTAGTTTGGTCCAGCTGGCTGTCCTCCATCGGCCCGGGGATCCACAGGGCCGCCGCCTCCTCGTCAAACTGCTCTGGAGCGGAGAAGCCGTCCATCCGGAGGACTCCGTTCTTACTGTAGGAGAGCCTGACACACACACACACACACACACACACACAATACACGTCTGACCGGAGACAAGTCAACGTTTGTGTTCTGTGACGTAACAAATTCAGGTTCCGATGGGAAATGAGAAGTCATTTATACATGTTTGATTCTAACCACACACTGCTGAATATTCTCAGGCTCTGCTCATGCTGTTGTACTTGGACCACCTACTAGTCCTCTGACAGGAACACGCTGCACTTGAAGTGTGACTCAGGTGTTCAAAGTTCAAAGTAACATGATATTTGTGAAGTCCTTCAGTACAGTACTGTGGACTCTGTCCGTAGATGCAGCATTTTTGAACAGACATCTTTACACATCTTTCTTCAGAAGCTTTGGATACAGACTGGGCTGATCCAGCAGCATGAAGCTGCAAAGACCAACTTCAGCCAATGAATGACTGCGTCAGACGACCCGGTTAGCTCAGGTCAATGTGACTGGGTCAGACAGGGAGAGAAAACCACTGCCACTGAATCCTGACTCCACGGTCTCCTCCTGACAAATGTGTCAAATCATTCATTCGTGTTCAGTGTTTCCAGGATTTGAGTTCTGATTTCATCCTCTCATGTCTGCATGTTGGAAGGACAAAAGGGAGTCAATGTGTCAGCTGACATCCAATCACACTTACCGTCTGAAATAATAGAAGCGGCAGAAGACAGGCGAATGAGCCGGCTCCTCACTCTTCTTGCTGCGGATCACTCTGCACTCGCGACACTTCTGCAGGTTCGGTCCAATTTCTGCACAAGAATCATCCTGCAGGAACGATTCTCCGGTCTGCTTCAGTTTCTTCACCTTCCTCCAGTCCTTCAGGACAGAGCGCGGAATTCCATCTGGGACGAGAGAAGGTGATGAGGTGACGGACCAACCTGTCCTTTCATTAGGACACAGAACCACGGCAGCACAGACAGTTGGGATCTACACTGGGCTGACAGCGTTTCCTCCAACACAGGAGGGAAACACAAAACCAGGAACGATTGTGTCTAGTGTGTGTGTGTGTGTGTGTGTTCATTATAACACAGTATACAGTATACAGTATTTCTACATTGCGTGGTTTCGTATATATTTGTAGTCACACAGTGTTAGAATAGAATAAAGAGTACTTTCTTCATCCCATGAAGGAAATTCACCAACACAGAAAATTGCATTTATATGTTTTAGAAACCTCTTTTCACAGCTCTGACTTTGGTTTATTGTGTTGATATTTTCATTCTGCCACCGAGACAAATTCTTGGTGCGTCTGCACAAACTATGAATGAAAACACAGACGGGCGAGTGACTTACTGCTGCTGGCCAGTTTGAGTTTGGTTTTCTCTTTGGCTGATCGAAAGATGCCGTTGGGCTTCATGTCGTCTTCGTCCCTTTCACTGTCTCCTTTCTTCTTGGCCATGTCGTTCTGTTTCTTCTTGTAGGTGGGTTTGGGCTGGCGCTTGGCTCGGCCCTCCATCTTGCTCTCACTGGCATCAGAGTCGTCTCCGCCGCTCTCTGAGCCGGACTCGTACGTCCGTTTGCTGCCTCGCCTCGACGGCAGAGCCGATTTCCTCTCTTCTGCTGCCGCTGCCGCCGCCGTCTTCTCCTCCGACTGCTTCTCTCGCTCTGCTTTGCTTGCGGCATCCCTGCTCAGGTCCATCTCGCTGGACGTGGAGGCACTGAGGTTGACGGTGCAGGGTTTGATCATCTCAGACATGGCCGTGCTGTGACTTGTGCTCCCGGTGCCGGTGGAGCTGCTGGGCGGTTTGTCTGCTTTGACCGAGCTGCCGGTGGCCGTGGTGCTCCTGTCCTCCTCCGAGTGACGGGTCAGCCAGGCTTTCTTCAGTTTGTGGTAGTTGCTCGGCTGCCCGCTGCCACCGGTCGAGGCGGGAGCGGGTGACTGGCCGTTGGGGAGCGGACTGGACTTGCCCGGTGTTGTTCTGCCACCGGCCGAGCTGCTGCTGTCGACTGACGATGAAGACGTTTGGCTGTGGGAACTCGGAGGCGGAGGAGAGCTGTGAACCTGTGTTCTGTCGACCGGATCAGAAAGTGCTAAGTTTCCAGCTGTGGCGGACGTGAGAGCGGTGGAGTGGTTGTTTCTGGACTGAGCTGCTGCCAAAGCGGCTTTGTGCTTCTTGAGGTGAACGAATGAGGGTGAGTATGGCTGCGTGGAGCCACAGACGGAGTTGGACGTGGGGGTGAGGCTGGGAGTGGGTGGAGGCAGAGATCCTCCCGGGGATGCGGTACGTGAGCCGAAGCCTTCCTGACGCTCTCCTGGTCCCGTGTGACTGAGCACTCGACTGCACATGGCGCCTTTATGGGCGGGGACCTCCCCGCGGGCTGACCCCAGGTAGCCCAGCTCCGGAGCAACTGTGGCGCTCCTGCTCTGCCCCCCCAAGGCAGCAGACACAGCAGTCCTGTAAACAGAGTTGGTGATACTGACGCCCACAGTTCCCGGCACACCACGGGCAGCAGTCTTCTTGGACTGGAGACACACGTCGTCCTGGTGACAGTTGGGCTGGATGACTCTCTCCCCCAGCCTCAGACATTCCACCTGCGGTTTGGATGGATAGAGGCGTCCCTGGGACACGTCCTTTGGGATCATAGCACCGGATTTATTAGCACCAACAGGACTGTCGTACTTGATGGATGTCGATGGACGCACGATGACCGACGCCATAGCGGCCTGGGGTCTGGCCCGTCCTCGTTCCTGACTCATATCTCCTCTCCAGCCATCTGCTGACATCAGAACCTCCCCAGCGCTGACTGAGGCCACAGAGCCGGTGGCGGCAAGGGCAGCGGCGTTCCCGTGACCTTTGACGTCCCTGAGTTCCGGTAGTAGCGTGGGGGGCTTCTGCTGCTCTGCTGACGTCTTGCTACCAGCTGCTGCTAAGCTAACGGGCTGGATGGGTGTGAGGGTGGGCGGGGACAGACGCCCCCCAAACCCTGCTCTGTCTCGCTCCCTCTCTCTTTCCTTCTCCCGCTCTGCCGCCTCTTTGCGTTCCAGCGCGTGCTGCGTAGGTGGATGGAAAACAGGCGCTCGGTGAAGAGATGGCATTGCCCTGAGGTGCTGCTGCTGGTGCTGCTGCTGCTGGTGCTGCTGCTGCTGGTGCTGCTGCTGCCGGTGCTGCTGCTGCTGCTGCTGGTGGTGGTGGTGGTGGTGGTGGTGGTTGGGGGCTGCAGAGGACGTGGAGGAGGAAGGAGAAATGACGGGACTGACGCGTTCTATTCTGTCTGCACCCGTGAGCTGCTGCTGTCGGAGAGTGACGTGCTGGCTGAGCTGCTCTGTGATCTTCCCCGCTAACCCCTCCCCACCCTCTGGCTGGTGCTTGATGAGGGGCGGGGGTTTAGACAGGGACCCTTTGGAGGTGTAGTTGCCCAGGGACAGTGCAGCCTGGCTGGGTGCAGCTGCCCCCACACTGGCCACGACGCCCGGCGTGCCGATGGACACCTTGTCGTAGTACGAGGTCATCTCCTTGGAGGGGTAAAGTCTGGGGGGCTCGTTGACAACGCTGTTGGACAGAGTGGTGAAGTAGTTGCTCTTTTCTGATTGGACAGCGTGTGGGTGGGCGTGGCCCGCCTTCAGGCTCGGAGAGGCGAGAGCCGGGATCCGGACTGGAAAGAGGGGATCTCGGGCTCTGTCGCGCTCCATCCCGGCGTCACTGGAGCGCTGGATCTTTGCGGTAAACGGAGCCACCTCGATGCTCTCCTTCAGGATCTGTCGGTTCTCCTCCTTGTACTTACTGCTCCGATCCACGGCCTGGACGGTGTCCTGGGACAGAACACAGACTGGCTTTACACACGTCAGAAGACTAATGACACAGTGACATGTAGTCTAATCACTTCCATTATTAACAGACCCCTGGTTTGGGAGAGGATGAGTAGACTGGACCTGATCCATCACCATCATCCCTTCAACCCACAGAAATCATTCTTCATGTCCTGACATCCGACGAGTCTAGCTTATCTAAATCTAGGTTACTTGTTCTATGCTGCGTATTGACTAGTTTACCTTGTATTAGTAGAAAGAGAGAGATTGTCAATACAACTAGTGACGTGGAGTGTGGGTGACATGTTCCTGGAATCCGTCAGGTAGATGATAGTTGTGTAGCTGTGTACCTGTGCGTTCCCCAGACGGCCTTTGGTGTGACAGTCCATGTAGAGGCGGTGGAGGTGGACGTCTTTCCCCGTGGGGGTGCGGCTGTTGTCCATCTGCTCCTGTTTGAGCTGAGCCAACGTCAGAGTCCTGATCGGATCCACAAAGGCCTTTCTATCCAGGTCTCTGCACAGACACACACATTAAGACACACAGTCTGTCTTTGTGTGTGTGTGTCTGTATCTGTCTGTCTGTCTGTCTGTCTGTCTGTCTGTCTGTATCTGTCTGTCTGTCTGTATCTATCTGTCCGTATCTGTCTGTCTGTATCTGTCCGTCTGTCTGTCTGTCTGTATCTGTCCGTCTGTCTGTATCTGTCCGTCTGTCTGTATCTGTCCGTCTGTCTGTCTGTCTGTCTGTATCTGTCCGTCTGTCTGTCTATGTCTGTCTGTCTGTCTGTCTATGTCTGTCTGTCTGTCTGTCTGTCTGTCTGT
Organism: Aeoliscus strigatus; assembly: GCA_901007665.1. Classification (NCBI taxonomy): domain Eukaryota; kingdom Metazoa; phylum Chordata; class Actinopteri; order Syngnathiformes; family Centriscidae; genus Aeoliscus; species Aeoliscus strigatus. The sequence continues at coordinate 12,406 of CAAKHB010002698.1, forward strand.
GTCTGTCTCCTCAGTAGGTTTCATCCGTGACCAAAGAATCAGAATGTGTGTGTGTAGGACAAATGTGTCTCCATTTGTGTTCAGTTGGAGTTCACAGGTCCTGACTCACTCTTTATGAACGTCCATGCTAGCCTTTGACAGCGGGGGGCTCATGTGCGTGTTGATCTTGGTGGTGGGGCGGTGGGCATCTGCACTGGCCGGTCTGACGGGAACGTGGCTGAGCAGACCCAGACCTTCACTGGTACCAGCAGGGGCCTGGTGCAGCCACGGACTGGCTGTGTTCTGCACACAAGAGCCACAGCATCACGTCAGTGTCATCAGCTGCAGGACGACAACGAGACGCTTCGACGTGTTCTTCATCATTAGTTCCTGTCTTGATTCCATGAAGGATTCTAAAAAGAATTAGTCATGAAGTGTTACTACTTAAAGAAGAGGGCCATGAGTTCCAGAGTCTGTTTCTGCTGAATAAACAAACAAAAGTACTGTGCATGTGTTTTAATTCAGATTGAATAGGTTTGTTAAATATTAAAAGGTGATTAGGATAGTTAACTACTTAGAAGGCAGAGGTGGTGTGTGTGTGTGTGTGTGTGTGTGTGTGTGTGTGTGTGTGTGTGTGTGTGTGTGTGTGTGTGTGTGTGTATGTGTGTGTGTGTGTTGGTAACCATACCTACTACTAGAAGATAAACAACATGAGTGAACGTAGGAAAGGTTCTTCACTGACTTCTGTTGTGAACTGGTTTTAAAAAATGGGGGGGCGGTATTTAAGGTGGACTATTCCTTTAAATACACACATGACTTAGATCTTTTGCTGATTTTCCCTCGCATCCGACTCCTACGTTTTTTTTGTCACATACCAGCAATCCACCTCCTGTCCACCGTGAGTGGAGACAAATGGACAAATGGACACTCACCCTCCGCAGAGACACCTCAGAATTCACCGGATTTTCTGGGTGAACCCACTTGGCTGGGGGGGGCAGGTTGAGTCCTGGTTGGTAGGAGGGGGGTGTTCCGTTGGGGTACTGCCAGAGGATGGGGTACAAACCCAGACCTGATGCCCCGCTGTGAGCCTGGGCGAGCAGAGGGGGTGGAGGGGGGCCCTGACCCTGAAAGCACAATCCATTCAGAAGAAGCTTCAAAGGAGGGAAAGAACCAATGAGATGCAGTGTG
>CAAKHB010002699.1:5069-16155 GCA_901007665.1 Aeoliscus strigatus
CCTGTGTGCCTGAGGTGGCACACACTCTTTGGTGTGTCTGTGTGTGTCTGTGTGTGTGTGTGTTGGCGTTCGTCATCACGTACCATATTACCTGTCACACACTGAATGGAATACTCAGAGTATCGTCTAAGACATTATCACACATCCATTAGATATGGTATCTGCTATATTGTCAGATTGTGTGTGTGTGTGTGTGTGTTCATGGAGAGGGTCATGTACTCACTCCAAGACAGAATCAAAATGAAGTATCCTACTGAGTGCAGACAACCTGACTTTTGTAGTCTGCTGGTTGTCATGGTAGTACCTCAGGGTTCCTTCTGCACCTTCTGGTGTTTGTAGGGGCCTCCTCCACTGGTAGGAATTTGTCCGTGGCACATTTTCACCTGAATGCGTCCTACAGCATGCTCCTGACTCCACGTTTGTTGTGCTGTGGCTGCACGGATGTGCATTTAATTGATGTTGTCGCTGTAGTTGTTGACTGCTGCCTCGTAATGAGAGACCATCACAGTGTTTGTCTCAGACGTAACCAAAACATTTATTACTGCTAAGTACACAGCAGCACAGCGAGCACAGCGAGCACGTTCCTAAACCTCAGATCTGACGTACTTCACAGAGGCATAGTAAGAACTGGGATCATACAATCACTGCTCTTGTCATTTTAAACTAAATATAGTCAAAGAAAGAATACATGACTCCATTTCTGATCACGAAGATGAACTTGTCAGACACTACAGATGGAAATTTCAGACATTGACATTCGTGTCCTGTCCTCCTTCATAGAACAAGGCTGGCTGCAGTCATCTGCACACCTCGGCCTGGATTCTCCTTACTCTTCCTATTCTCTCCAGAGCCTTTATGTGTAGCAAAATTCACTGTAGGCGTCTTGCATGTGATCTAGGTCAGTGAAGTTGTGCGTGTGTGTATGCATGCATGTGTACTGTGAATGACATCACCACCATCTCTTTAAATAGCTCTCTGGAGCTGCTGTCAGTGAAGCTGGAGCTCAGCACTGCATGGAAGACCTCAGGAAAGATAATCAGGAATATGCAGCCCATGGCACTGCCGATGTCAGTGTGTGTGTGTGTGTGTGTGTCCCTCCTGTATCTGCATACAGAGAACAGTTAATGCGTGGGCTGCTGCGCACATTAGATTTGTGTGGAAGGCGACATGCAGGCAGTGAGGCACACCCATGGTTAACCTCAGGGTGGGGTGAGCTGTGCCTCAGGATGTCACAGCCCAGCAGCATGCCCCTCTTAGGCTGATGATGTTCTGCAGGTGGGTATTCCACACTCAGCAGATGAGTTAGCTGCAGCCCTGCACCTCAGAGGCATGACTCTGCAGTAGAGGTGTGGGTCAGAGGCTGAAGGGAGAGCGGGAGAGCGGGAGCGCAGGAGCGCAGGAGCGCGGGTGGGTGGGGGTTGGATTACCTGCATTATCAACACCCTCCTCACACTCTATCCATCTTCTTCTCTCTCTCTCATTAATGTGCTCCTCTTCTTTTTTCCACTTTTCCCTGCTTGTGTGTGCCAAAATGCTTAGTCACAGTAAATCAATAGCTGACAGAGGACTGTGTTAGTAGAATCACACCCAGGCCCATGCACAGATAAATGTAAGCATAATGAAAGAAGAATCATGATCATTCTCTTTGTTTGCAGCCCAAACTGATGGCTAAGGACCTACTGGACCTGGTGGCCTCTCATTTCAACCTCAAGGAGAAGGAATACTTTGGGATTGCATACACAGATGAAACGTGAGTCACTCTGAAATAGCATCCCACTGACAATGCCTGACTAAATCTCTCTTTTTTATTGTCGTTCAAGTTATTCGTTATTATGTGATTCACCAACAATAGACTGAGCCTGCAGTCTGCTTTTTGTGCTCAGCTCGTACCGCCGGAGCAAAAAATCCTTGTATGAGTCTTCATACTTGGCTAATAAAACTGATTCTGATTCTGAGTCTGATTCTGATCAAATCAAAGCCAAATCACTGCAGTTTGTGTGTCTGTTAAATATACATTGCTGGCCTTTCATTGAGAGTGAACCTTTATTTTAGAATAGAGCAAATGAAACAAAAGAGTCTCTGCAGTAAACACGTGGTACTATGTGACCTTTAAATATTCTGTACATCCAGTGTACAAATAAACAATTGCATGCGTCTCTCATCATGATTGAATCTTAAAGGTTTTGGTGCTGTCAGATTGATTTAAATGCAAAAAATAACTCCTGTTGTCAAATGACTCGTGTTGTGTTTGGTGACCTATAAAGACAGAAGCTACACAGCGTGCCGGGCCAGAACACATCATACAAACACATGATTTACATACAGGAAACTGCTGTGGCCTTTCATCCTCCGACTGATGTCGAACCTTTGCTCCGTGGCATTTTCACCACGGTGACACAAGCCCTGGTCCATATCAGTGGAGTAAAGCAACTTCAGCCTCGCAGTCTGCCTGTTTTTTTTTTTTTTTCTCTGATGATGATTTGATGTGTCGCCTGGGGAGAGCGGAGTAGATAGAAAGCTTGGTTTGTCAGGAAGCAGTGCAGTGTCTCCAGGGTGACGTTTTTCACTGCAGTGTTTCCTACAATGTTGATTTTTTTTTGTCTCAATAGGAGCCATTTTAGTTGGCTGCAGCTGGACCGCAGAGTATTAGAACATGAATTTCCCAAGAAGTCTGGTCCCATTGTCCTCTACTTCTGTGTGAGGTGAGTCTAAGGTGGATCTATACTTCTGCATTGAACGGATACACAGCCTACGCTGGCGCCCTTGTGTGCCATTGTGAGCGTTTATACTTTTACATCTGTCTCCGTCACTCTCAGTTGAGTCCTGCCCTGTTTTTTCTGGTTATTTGTGTTGTGCTTTATTTACTTGAAGCTATAATGACTGAAAGTAAAATACAAGATGACCATCAAGTTCTGCTTACACCGCTTTTTTATTTTTACTTTTATTAATCTCCAAGCCTAACCCAAGAGAAATCCACATTTTTTAAATTTCTTTTTATTTTACACTTTGAGACAGTTTCGTTGGGTGGGGTTACTGTGGGTCCCTGATATATGATACCTACATAGACCCAGTCCCATGTTATAGTCTGGTGGGGATGTTTCAATAACCTGAGGATATTTTAGGCTTCAGTGACCATCTTGACCTTTATAACTGCAAAATCCTGTTTTGACATTTGACACTTATTTGTGATTGGTCACCCAATAAGTATAATGGAGAGGGAATGTCTATCTCCAGAGATTTCCCCAGATGTGCACTTTCACCCAAAATGGTTATATCAGACAATGCCATAGCACATGTAGGAAAGTCCCTGCCTGTGTTCCACATTTCCAACAGAGACTGTCAGGTAATAGACCCATCCTGTGGAGTCTGGAGGGGGTGAAGTAGAATCTATGTATTAACTTCTATTGCGAAAACTTCCCTCTAGACTCCCTGATGTATTTTCCTGAGTTTGCTACTACTCCTCCTCTAGTTCATGTTCCAAATCCCTCAGCCTTCAGCCATACAGTCTTCAGACCCCTGCAGAGATCCTTATTCAGCCCGCTGAAGTCCCAGTAGAACACTGCTGCTCTGTGTGATGTCTGTGTTAACCCCAGAAAGTCCCTTACTGGCTTTGTCCCATCTGTTAATTGGCCTTTTCTGATTTCTTTTGGCGATATTTCCAAAAGTTGTCTTTTCTTTTAAGTCATACTTTTACTATAACATTGAAAACAATATCAATTCTTCATTCACAAACAAATCAAATAAATTGTTTCCAGAAAAACAATTTTCTTCCCAGTACATCCAGCCGTGTTATTCCACAGTGAAGCATCTCTTGTGACTCTTTGTCGGGTTGGGTAATGTTCCTGTCCACTGGTAGATGGTTGTTGTGATAGGGCATGTAGCTGGTTGAAGAGTCTCTGTAGTTTCATTTCAATTTGAATCCACCTCAGTTCTATGTCTGTTCCCTTCCAATATTTGTCCAGTCTCGTCAGTCTCAAACTCCAGGTTGTATAATCTCGTGTTGGGGAGGGCCACGCCCCCGTTGTATAATTACCCTTGTTTTTCTTGTGCCACAAAAAGTCCTTGACAATACCTCCATATTGTTTGAACTGTGGTGTTACACACATCGGTGACATGGAAACATAGTTGACCTGTGGAGCGATCACCATCTTAATGACATGGATTTCCCCCCATAATGTTAGTTTTAGTTGTATCCAAATTTAATTTGATTTACTGATTTGATTACTTCACCTCTTATTAGTAACAGTTTATCTTGTACCCTGGTAGTCTAGAGGAGGAGTCTTTAGGTCTGCCACCACCACCAAACATAAACAACTTGTGCTCTCCCAGTAAACTCAGACAGTTTTAGAGCTGGGGGTCCATGTCGCTGTGACGTAGTTACATATCTGGAGAGGGACACCGTGTCACCACGGATCCTACGCCATTGATTTGATTTATATGTCAGTCTTTTTACATACCACAGTCCTTTATTCAAGATGCTCTTTGAATGTGAGAACCAGACGAGTGCATCTGTGCATCTGTGCATCCACATGCCATGAGGAACAGATTAACTGGGTCAAGTATTAAAGGGCCCATTGAAACTGCTCTGAGTCCAGTATTTAACACCTCCCTGTCAATCATGATCTCATAGACCTCATCAGTATGTGTTACTACACCACCAGTGTTTATCAACAGGCTGTGTGGTTCTGGGAAGAGGCAATTTGACCAGCAAAGGCCTGTGCAGACACTGCTGAAAGGATTCTACCTGGTTGTTAAGCGATTATAAGGAGAAGAAATCCAAACACAGACTGAAACAGTTAGAAACCACATCACCGATGATGCATGTTCATATCAGGTCTGAACAGGGCATCCGCCTACGCTGGTCTACGCTCACATAAAACATGTGCAAACGTGTGTATGTCCACTGAAAAACAGTGAACCTCAGAAGAGAGTAGATTGTCTAACCTTGCACAGTTCTCTAAATGCAACTGTATTCACATATACTCACTTAAATCAGTCCAAACATGAAGGGTTACATGTGAATTTCTCTAGGAGAGTATCTGTCTATCTATCTAACAGGTGTATTTTATCATCTCAGTCATGGTCAGCTGAACAATGCCACTATAGTTAAATGACACAATGAGCCAGATGTTTATTTCCAGATGTGTATTTCTGTGTCTGTGCCTTTTCTCCTAAACATTTAGGGAACAATAGTATCATTGTTAATCATCCTTTGTCCTTGTTTACACACATTCCATTCACTGCTACCTCATGTTTCAGTTAAAGCAGTTACCAAATGTCTTTATTTGAGGTCTGCTGTGTGTGTGTGTGTGTGTGTGTGTGTGTGTGTGTGTGTGTGTGTGTGTGTGTGTGTGTTGTCGTCACCTTGTGTATGAAGGTGTTTGATGATGTGGTGGTGCTGTGACATTGTGAAATCACACCAGTTTCTAATCTCTTTCTCACACACACGCACACACACATCACCTACTACAACTAAAGTAGTTACTACTACAATCAGCCCCAAATGTCCAGATGCCATGTCTGAATCTGTGTTGCTGACTAGCTCAGTTGAGCCCTGTGTTGTACTGTACCAGGATGCATACACTGTGTGTTTGTCATGCATAACAGATACAGAAGCCCACATCGTGCTGATGCAGTTGCTGCCTTCTTCCATGCTTGTTTCTGTGCAGACAGGATGTGTATGTGTGTGTGTGTGTGTGCCTCATCAAGGCATTAAGGCTTTAATTAAATGTTCACACTGAATATTGACGAGGCTCCTCTCATTTTCTCCTGTAGCTCAGTGGTGAACACAATTTAAGCCCTTCAGTATTGATCCTCTCACTCAATACGTACAGCATACGGACACACATGAACACAGGAGTGTTCCTAGGACCACGTTTTTACGTCTGTCTCACTGGTGTGCAGGAGTGTGTGTTGTGATACACTGACTGATCTAAAGTCATGTGAGCAGGTGTTACTGGATGTGCGTGTTATGCAGATTCTACAGAAGACGTGTGCTGCTGAGGCACGTACTGGTCAGAGAGCAGCGTGCTAGCGCATCACCATAGCTTCCCACTGGCTCTGCATGCATGGGCTAAATTTAGACTGCATTATGTTAGCTCCCTGCACACTTCTCTGCCAGAAGTGGGTTACTGTGCTTCTCTCTCCAGTATGTGACTGTGTGTTTGTGTGTGTGTGTGTGTGTGTGTGTGTGTGTGTGTGTGTGTGTATGTGTGTCTGTGTCTGTATTAATACTTTGTGTGTTTGCGCTCGTGTTTGTTTGCATAAAATCAGTACACATTGCTGATGAAGCAGAAAGGCAGACAAGGTGTGAAATGCATCATGTGCACATTCAGTGTGTGTGTGTGTGCATGTGTGTGTGTGAGAGATTGTGTGCGCGTGCGTTGGCACTGAGGAATGTGCACACTCACAAACAATAAATGTGTGCCAGCCAGCATGGTGAGCAGGCTGCTGGACACCTTGGTGTCATGCGCCACCATCTGGTCACTTTTGTCATTGCATGTTAACGTCACGTTTGTCCATGACATCTGAATAACCTCCATGCGGGTTGGTGTCACATGCCATCTGTGTGTCAGTGGCAGGAATATGAAAACAGACTTCATGATCAAGTCAATGTCCTTTTTACCTTTGCATCTGTTTCCAAATCTATTCACCGTGTGTTTCCTGTGTGTGTTTAGGTTCTACATAGAGAGTATATCCTACCTGAAGGACAATGCCACGATTGAGCTGTTTTTTCTTAATGCCAAGTCAATCATCTACAAGGTAAAATAACTCCTCTTGCTGTATACCTCGATACCTAGTATCGGCTCCAGACAATGCATTCGCTTTGAAATGACAGTGGTTGAAACTGAGGTTTTCCTCTGAACCTAAAATATTTTTCAAGTTAGAATTATGCGGAGTGCAGCAGGCTGAAGCATTTCCCCTTCACTTCTCTTTTTAGTAGCTCTTGATTCTAAATAAAGAAATGCCACAAGAAGTTTCACTGACGTGCTGAATTGGAGGAGCAGGATCTGCGACGCATTTCCAGCAGAAAGCGAAAACTTCACTCATGTATTCCCATTTGTCTGTGTTTAAAAAGGCTTAGTTTGAATAATGAATGGGTAAATCATTCCTTTTAAAAGAGTTAGCGCGATGCAGTCTTCCTCGAGAACACCTGATTTTTTGTCTAAATGAACTGCAGGGTGCAGGGCTTATCCAGGATGAACAGAACTGCTCTCTGGAACGAAATCCACACCTTACTTAGGTCTTACTCACCTCACCTGCCACATGTGTGAGCATAAAAAACAAACACAGACCGTTACAGTCTGTTCAGTCAACGAGCAAATCCCCTCTGATGCCACATAGCACCAAACAGTATCCTCCAGTGTCCAGCAGGGGGTGCACATGGCCCAAGTAAAGCTACTTGGGTAGAAATAATCAATCATTTTTCAGTATGAATAAACACAATTAGGTCCTTTTATGGGGTCAGACGTTTGTCGAGGAGTACACAATGATTTTTAATCATCTGTCAATGATTTGATGTGGCCTTTTCACATACTTTATATTTTTTAAAGCTGTGTAAATGGAGAACAGACATTTACTATTCAACAATTTGCTCAGATGCCAGGTTAAACGAAAAATGTCAGTTGGTCATGGGGTTATTTAATATTTGTTTGTATTAGTGTTTGGTTTTTTGATTTAATTTGAAATGAATCTAAATAAAAATACACCAAAGAAAATATAGGCAAATAATAATCAAATCATCATCATCATCATCTTCTTCCGTTGCGGTTCTCGTGGAGAGCGTGGAAGCTCTACACTGAAAGAACCCAGGCGGAGAATTGAACCAGGGACATAGTGCTAACCACCACTGCTCCACCGTGTCGCCCATCAGAAGCGATTAGTAATAATGAACAAATGTAGACAAAGAACATGTCACGTTGTACTAAGATGTGTGATACGATCCAGGGGCCTTGTCCTCATTGGGGGGTCGATGTGGGGTTTCATCCACCAGCCAATTAATAGGTGTATGAAAAGGGAACATTCCACACGTACTTGACCCACTACTCACTTCCCACCAGCCCCCCCGACTGCATACATAGCACACTGTGAGTCATATACACACATCACTAACCACCAACAGTTCTTCTTCCCCCCTCCCTCTCTGTTTATCGACTGTGTCATTCCTTCTATCTGTTTAATCAATCGTCATCCAGAAATTACTTCAGTTATCTTTGGAAAATGTTTTCTGTTTAATCAATTGCTACCCCCCCTCCTTTTCTGCCTCTCTAATCTCTAAGGTCCATCCACATGGTCATGAAATCTGATAAAGGAGAGGGAAGAAAAAGAGGGGGTTGTTGGGCAGATCACAAGAACCACTGAGCTGATTCCTCCCAGTATCAGCTCAGTGCAAATGACTGCAAATGTCTGCTTTTGTCTTGTAGGAGCTCATTGAAGTGGACAGCGATGTGGTCTTTGAGTTGGCCTCCTATATCCTACAAGTAAGAAAACCCACAGCCACCTGTCTGTCAGTGAGCTGTCAGTCATCAGTCAGTCTTCTGTCTGACTGACCTGTAACTTCAACTCAGAGGATCCACGGGTCACAGTCCAACATGGCCTCAGTACATATCAATGTGACATATCAATGTGTAGTTTATCAGCTACGAGCTACCACAACAATGACTGTTTCCAATGCTGTGATGAAACTGGAACGCAAACAAACCAGAAACGACGTCCCAGCGAGTTATGAGCTGGGACATTCGATGCAATTGTCCCAGAAACCTCACCTGACTTTGTTGGTAGCAAGTCGCTGAGGAACCCACAGATCAACTGTGTCCACCACCTGAGTTTACATATGATTTGACTGTGTCAAATGGCATTGTAGGTTGTTTGTTTGTCCTCAGTGAATTGAAATCTCTTCTTTCCCTGTTTGCAGGAGGCTAAAGGTGACTTCACCAGGTAAGCACCTTTGTAACCATGATGAGTGTCTGTCCTTGTCCACTCCATGTTAGATGGTCTAGACTACAACAGTAGAGAATGTGATTCCCACATAGACACCTTGACTTTGATACCAGTTCCTGAACGATACTTTTTTCGATACCTTCTTATAAAATTGTAACAATAAGAAAACTGCGTTACACATTGCGATACAAATCTTATACAAATCCATAGTTTTCCTTTTTCTGCCAGTGTGAATGGATTCAAACCAGGAGCCTTCAGCACCGGTGGTGTAATATCAGTGTTAAAAGAGTGAGCGTCCGGTGAGCTGCTGAGCCAGCCAAACAAAAGATGAGCTAAACTGTATCTGTCACTTCAGGCAGCCTTTCAAGCGGGCTCTTTAGCCAATAGTCCTAAACTGAAGCTGCTCAACACTATATTCAATTAACAACAGTAAATTGGTGTTGCTGCACCCAGCAACTATGACCTGACAGATATTGCATTGCATGCTATTAGCATCAGTCTTGATAAAAAGGAGTCACACTTTTGACCTCGGTGGCATTCTTTCACTCCCTGGGCACACATGTAAACGTGTGATGCTTCCAACATCGTCTGACCTCATTTGTCCCAGTGAAAGGAGTAAATGAATACAATATCCTTCACACACGTCTCAGAGCAGTCCTCCAGGCCTTCAGCTCCTAGCTCGTCATGTTCCAGGGCTTTCCCTAATCCTCCAGGGCCTTGGTGGAGGCTGAGGAGAGACTTGGATCCCTGGGTGGTTCATACCTCTGCTTACGTCCTTGGGAGCTGTCGTAATTGTGCGTCAGTCTGCATTCAGTCCTTTTGTTCACTCCCAGTTTCTGCCGGTGTCAGGGTGTCAGTGTGGCTCTGATGCAGGTCGAAAACTGGTTCTATGCTCCTTCACCGTCATGAGCTTTATGTTTTCTGTCTGTCTGCTGCTGTGTTCTTCCATTATCTGTGTTTTTCTTCGTTTGCTGACAGCGGCTGAAAGTGAGCTGATCTTGTTACCATAGTGACTATGCAGTAACACGACCGTCACATTAAAGATGACTACCTTCTCTGTCCAAGAGCTGGGAGAGTCATGTGACACACTCGGCCCAATCACTGCGGTTGTGGGTGTGTAGTTTTGTTTGTGGAGAGGTGCAGGTCAGACAGCGCCGTAGGAACACGTCTGTTCTTCCTTGGTCTGCATCTCCTCCTCTCCTCCCACCCTTTGTTGGCTGTCATTGTCCTGTTTGGACCTAATGTAACTCCCGTCCGTCCCATCCCCCAAACGTAACAGCTGTGGGCTTCAACTCATTCTAGTAAATATGTCCAGCGTTCCTCAGTCTACAGTTCAGTGGTATCTTCTGCCCCAGAGGAAATTGAGGGTTTTCCAGAAGTGTTTTTGACCATTTCTTGTGGTCTTTACTTCCTAGTAATGATGCAACTCGGTCTGACCTGAAAAAGCTCCCTGCTCTTCCAACCCAGGCCCTAAAGGAACATCCATCGCTGGCCTACTGGTGAGAGACTTCAAAGCAGCATTGTTAGACTTTCTCCTTGTCTTCTCATCGTGGTTGTGACTCTCCTACAGTGAAGATCGGGTCATAGAGCATTATAAGAAGTTGAGTGGGCAGTCCAGAGGGCAGGCTATCGTCAAGTAGGTGTCTGCGGTGCTGTCTGTCCACTGGCTCCTCCCTCACCCTGACACGTTCTCCTTCTGCTCCTCACAGTTACATGAGCATAGTAGAGTCTTTGCCCACATATGGAGTCCATTACTACGCTGTAAAGGTACGCTTTTACTGCTCTGCCTTGTTCTTTTCACACACGCACCGCATGAAGCTTTCTTGAGTATGTATGTATGTCTTGAGATGTATGGTGGTGCTTAAATGTGTGTCTCTTTCCAATGTCTTTGATTGGTGTGTCGTAGGACAAGCAGGGGATCCCGTGGTGGCTGGGCCTGAGCTATAAAGGGATCTTCCAGTATGACCACCAGGACAAAGTCAAGCCCAGGAAGGTCAGTGGGTCCTCTTAGATGACTCATTCAGTTTGTGAAGAGTCTGGTGACACTGGTGTGTGTGTGTGTGCGTGTGTATGTGTGTGTGTGTGTGTGTGTGTGTGTGTGTGCGCATATCTGTCCCTCTGTTCTAATCTGCTCATGAAGAATTTC
>CAAKHB010002703.1:2552-16515 GCA_901007665.1 Aeoliscus strigatus
GGGAAAAAAAAAGTGGTAAAAAAAAAGGGGGGGGGGGGTGGCACCTCCCCTGCCAGGATTACATTAATCAAAGTGTATATTTCCCTTGGGGAGCCAGGCGCAAATCACTCCAAATCCCAGTAAAATTGGATAACAGAGGAGCGGGTGCACCCAGGGTAACCCCTAGTGCACTTTTTTTTTTTTTTTTTGCTCATTTCACCAACTTAATGGCTCTATCTAACTTTGTGGAACTGTATGTGCAGAAGGTGTGTGTGTGTGTGTGTGTGTGTGTGGGGACTCTGAGAAGACAAACAACATAATTGGATAGAAGCGGGCTTTCAGGTAGAGAAAAAACAACAACGACAACAACAATAACAGTCATATAAATAGCAGCCATTCAGCGACTCGGGCCCAGGCTGTGAGGCTTTGGACCGAACAAATGACCACAAATTCCACTAAATCTCATCAATCCATCGCAAAACCCACAACATAGTAGAAACAACAGGAATTCCTGCTGCCATCTTTGTGTTATTTGCTCCGCTGTGATGTTTGGGCGATGCCTGCATGGCAAATAAATCTGCTCCCAGCCAAGCTGCTGCTGATAAGCCCATAAATACAACGGCCAATATGCCGCCTATTACAGGTAATGCAAATACAGTAATGGAGCAGTAATTTTTCCTTATGTTACTGTGGCGGCGCTGCCTCCCTCTTTGACATTCATGAGTGAAATGAGGTGTGTGTGTGTGTGTCGGCCTTTGTGGGCGCCGCATTGTCGCGCAAATCCAACACTCGTGCCCCAATCACCGGTAAATGATGGTTGTTCGAGGCTATTTGCTGAAGGGAAGCAGCGGTGGAGTCACCCGAGGGTTCCTGCAGTGTGTGACTGCTCATCACACAGTCACACACTGGAGCTTTGAGCACACCAGGTGCTGAAGGTCCCGTGGAGGTTCGCTCCTGCACAAATAAAAGCTTCTAGGTCCAACAAGTTTGAATTTCGAAGGCAAATAATATCCGTACTACTTACTGCATTTGCACAAATTATAAATTAAACACACAGCTCTGTGGATATTAATACCTTTATTTCAACTGATATTCAAATGCTAACCTGTTAGCGCACTCTGGGCGGTGGGTTTGCTGCGCCGACGTTCATTTCGTGGTAATTTAAAGAACATTTCCAGCTAACACACGTCTGCAGCGTCACAGTGGAGTGTTGTTGTTTTGGGGTGGGGGTGGGGGGGCAGGCTGCTGGCTGACATGTGCTATTCATACACGAGCTTGTGTGGTCACGTTCAAGCCGCCGCAACGTCTTGATTCATGTGGGCATTATGCACGCCGGACGCTTATGGCACCTCTCCCCGTCGCCGTGCAGTCAGGCCCATTTGTTTGGAAATGGGTTTACATAGATCTTCCTCCAGATGACTCTCACTCTCCATCGCAGGCACGCACACACACACATACAGACACACAGCGTGCAGCTGCATTGACGACAACACAGAGTATTTCGGTGACGCATGGCAAAACACCCTTTGTCAGCCATTTTTTTTCGTCTGCCATCGTTTTTTTCTTTTTTTTCTATACTGCACAGTTTAATTCCGTACGTTGCAAAATTCTAGCCACATTTTGGCCTATTTAAATTGAATTTCCAGGTTTTATTACCGTAACCCTACGTGCCAATCTGCTCCCGACGACACACGAAGGGGATGAATGCGAAAAGTCGCCGCCGCCTGAGGAACAAAGTGGCAGTGTGAGATAAGACGAGCTGACTGGAGCTTGGTTTACGTCGTGGAAAGGAGGGGCTCTCGCTCCGTTTATCGTACGTGTAAGATCAACCTCTCGTGAAGGAGAGAACGATGTGTAGAAAGGAGTGTTAGCCGGCGGAATTAGCCGTTTTCCGTTTGAAGGAGAGCTGCTGGTAACAGACTCCACTAATTCACAGGCGTTCTCGTGTGAACCGCTAACGCCTGATGGTCATTATGTATGCCGGTGCAAGTCTCGCTCCGGTTTCTCCATGTGGTGACTGTAAAAGAACGATAGGCCGCACATGGACACACTCTGTCTCCTCCTCGCTTCACAGAGCCGCTGCTGTAGCCCCCCCCCCCACGCCTTCCCCCTTCGTGGTCCAGCCCTGGTGTGAGCGTTCAAGCCAGCAGCGTCACAAAAGCCGCTTTGAGGGGGAAGGCGGGCTGGCCGCCGACCCTCTGAGCTCACACCCACCACACATGACTCACCAGCCGCCCTGGCTGTGCACCGCTAATACCGGGACGCGCCTTCCACCGCTAATCTCCCCTCCTGGTTGTTTTCTGTCTGAGGAAGGCGTCCCGAGCAGCCAGAGTGAAACTTCACCCCTCCTTGGTCCATCAGATCAAATCAAACCCTCCCACCTTTGGATTCTCTCACTTCATCACGCTTTAAACGTGTCCTGAGGATGTGGACCGGCTCTGGTAGTTTGAAGCGCGTCTGTCCCAGCCAACATCGCTCCCCCTCGTCTTCACTGTCATAATGCGACTGTTGCTACAGCCGCTGTGATTTACGTTGGCTCTCTCCTCTTTCACCTTCACATCGTAGGTGTGAGAACCAAGTCAGTTCTTAGTGGTTTGAGCGTGTGTGTGTGTTAAATTCAGCCCTCCCCCGGTGTGCGCGGCTGTGTTTGTCGTGGACCTTTTGGATTAGCCGTCCACAAACCGCTGGCAAACACAAATCCTCCCAACAAGGCGTAACGCACGTCTCAATACGCCGTCAGAATCTGCCACAGGAACTGTTTACACTCCTCCAACCTGCGCTTCCTCCTCCAGCTCGGCGTTACGTAACTCTGTTTTCCCAGTAATCTCAATTTAACTCTTCCAAATGCAAATACGAATGCACCCGCAGGAGTGTATGTCAGAGCCTGCTGGGATGTTCGTCAGACATCTTTGCGGCGGCGGGTTCATTAAAACCAACCGCCACCTTTGAAATCACGTTTGCGTCACAGCCAAACAGCCGCTGTCAGTGAGACAGCGTTGGCAGCACCGTGCCATGTTTGGACTGACGTTTCCTGACGGTCTGTGTTTTTACCTCTCCCTGGTCGGAGCGTTCTTCCTCTGCTGAAAACCGGTGCAGGCTGTCGACAAATATTTACACCAATCTGTCTTTTCCTCACCCGCGTGCAAACGGTATTACGAGCATGAGAACTGTAAAGTGTTCCAAACACAATGTCTGCTCCCTTCGCGGTGATCAAACACAGAGGTCAGAGAAAAGGTCGGCGATAGATGACGAATAATTCCCTGAGGTGTTTCCTCGCAGACCGGACCAGACCGGAAACATCGAACTCTACTTTGAATGTTTGGAACATTGAGCCCCATCTAACGCTTCTTTTCCTCTTCCAGGACTAAACTTTGGTTCCCCCACCCCCCCACCAATCTCTGGAGGTAAGCCTATGTACGTGTCTCTGTCTCCACACGCCAGCGACAGCGGACACGCCGTCTCCCCAGCTTCCGTTTTCCACCACTCGCCTACTGCTGGAGAATTCATGCTTCAGGCTGTTTTCTTTCTTTGAGAGAGAGAGAGAGAGAGGGGGGGGGGGGGGGGGGGGGCGGAAAGACAGAGTATAAAAATATGCAAATGCTATTGTTGAATCGCAGAGCGAGAAGGGAAGGAGGGATAGGTGGTGTGTGTGTGGAGGGGGGCTCCTTTTACACTCCGTCACCTTGCTGCTGCCACCTCCAAGTGGTGAGTGACAGAGACACCGGGAGGGAGAGAGAGAGAGAGAGAGAGAGAGAGAGAGAGAGATGGTAAAAACACTTCCACTGCCTGTTCCACCCTTTTCTCTGGACTGTGAGTCAGAAATACACACGACGACTGAGACGCACCCACGAACGCAGGCCCAGAGAAGAGGAGGCACGACTCAGCACAATCAACGCCGCTCACCTCAGAAACTCGAACGGACTCTGTCGGGTGTTTTCTGGCTTTCAGGGTCAAAGGTCCAGGTCGACTTCTACTCACTGTGTTAAGTGACTGTAATGACTGCACTACTTATAACATGATCAAAATAGATGAAAACTGTTTGGTTCAGTAACGAGCATCAACTTCATGGAGGAAACAGGCGTCTACATGCTAAAGGAAAGATTTCTGCTTCAGCCCCGAAGACTTAGCAACAGTGTAAAATCAGTTAGTAAGATAATCAGCGGTTTAAATTTCACCCCCAAAACTCTCTCAGAGTCACGTTCTGGGTGTTTTTTGCCAAACGTGAAAACTGCTCGATCAGCTGTTGAAGGATGCAAAGGACAACTCGCCTCTTTTTATTCCTCGACTTTGGTTTTCTTGAAATTGTTTTAGGATTTGATAAAAATTAACCTAGGATCCCCAACGGCTAGTACTTAAAGTATCATCCTCAACTATTAAGCCCCCACAAAGTTTCAATAATCAGCTTAAATTAGCAAAACCTAAATTAATTCAGACAAACACATTCAGAGTTGTTTTTTTTTCTGTTTTCCTGCCAGTTGATCACGAGCACCGTGCAGGTGAACATGGTCACGATCGGAGCACCTGCTGGGGTTCCACCAACTCTTTTGTGTGTGTGGTCGCCCCCTGCAGGTTGGGAGTGTATTTGTGTCAACACTCGCAGAAAGTGTTCAAATATTGTGCTACGATTTGACGTATCATCCTGAAAAGTCATGTTTTTATGGCAAACTTCTTTTCAGTCCCCACCCCTCCCCCAACAAACCCAGAAAGGAGACGCACACAGACACACACTCAGGCAGAATCCAAGCTCAGCCCTGGGAGAAGTGAGGAGCCCATTTGTAAAGCCCTCACGCTCTCAGGAAGACTTTTTGAAGTGATTATGAAGACAGTTCAGATCAAAGGATTTGACAAGTCTGAGTGCGTGCCAAATATGAGGCCGGGTAATCACACTCAAGCCCCTCCATACAAGATGGCAGTGCCCCCCCCCCTTCCAGCTGCTTTGCAAATGTAATGTGACACTAACGGATAAACAGATTATCAAGGAACGGAGGGGAGGGCGAAGGGAGCAAAATGAGGAGAAATAAAAAAATCACAACTTGTAGAAATGAAAATGGTGTGGGGGGGTCTAGTTTATTTAATGAACTCTGGGGACGGGCGGTGTCGCATGATGAATTCGCCACCGCTGATACAGGTCGAAACGAAACCATGTAGGAACGAGTGGTCGATGATGGAGAGACTGGAGGCTCGACTCCCTTTCTCTTTCCCTTCTCCAGTTATTATAGATTAATCCATAATCCTTATTACCTAAAGACATTTTTGTCAGTGGAGCCCAGGGATAGAGACGGTACTTTTTAAAGCTAAAAAAAATATATCTCCGCTCATTTCCACTCAGCATGATGTCACATTGTCACATCTGCTGAAAATCGCCAGCTCGTCTCAGAGACACAGTTTCAGGAGGAGCTGAAAGGTGAAACTCTAAACTTTATGTAACCTGACATTTTCTACATCATGTACCCTCGTTACATCACACAGAGGATATTTGTTAATAAATTCACTGGATAAACAGTCAAATGTCGCTCTACATGTGTCTATATATGTCTGTGTCTGTATTTGTAGCGCCAACGTCTGGATTCTACTAAATCAGATTCCTCTGCAGCTGATTGTCGATGCAACACGATGTGTGAATGTGTGAAATAAAACCATTCAAGGCTGATTGTCTTAAACGGGTTTCAGAGCCTCAACTTCACAATAAAAGTAATAAAAACAGATTCACAGATGCTCCGCTCGTTGTCTCTTTTGTTCACCAAGTCTTTCCATGTTTGAACAGTTTTGTGTTTAACAAAAAAACACAAGAAGAGGGTGTGCTCCGTTCTTCTTTCCCTGTGTGTGTGTGTGTGTGTGTGTGTGTTCTGAATGACCCTGGCGGTGGGACAAACGTCTCTTTGAGGCCACAGAGACAGATGGATGGACGGGTCAACTCAGCGACAAACACAGAGGACTGAGGCTCCAGTGTGCCCCCCCCCCCCCACACACACACCTACCCCCACCCGAGATCTGCACAGTTCCTGCCGCTTTGCTCACACAAACACACAACAAACCCTGATGCAGCTGGATGGAGGAGAGGATCGGGTCGTTTTGTGGGACGTGAGCAGGCACGATACAAACACGTTCAAACAGCTCATGGTTTTATTTATATATAAATTGTTTTTGGTTATTTGCACATGCCAAAGAAACCTGACAAGAGCAGAGAGAGAGAGAGAGAGAGACGGGGAGGCAAAAAATACAAACTGTGCGGATGAGAAAAGAAACCCCATGGAGCTGATAAAAATATCTCACCCCAAAAGAGAAAAGAGGGAAAAACATGCACAGGTGACTTTGTCTCAGAAACTCAATGTGATGCACAGTGACAGAGCTGGTTTCTGCTCCAATCCACCAGCAGACATTAATAAATGGGTCTGAAAGCTGCTCAATTAAATATGTGTTCGACTGTGAACACAACAATCAGTTTGTCATCAGCGGTAAATCGATAAGTATAAATGTAGAACCGATCCAGCACTCGTGCTCGGTGTCTCTCTTCTCTCCGGTTCAATATGTCAACACAAGATGTCAATGTGATTGGTCAGTATTGGAGGCTATTGATTGGCCGGTCGTTAGGCGAGATGGGCCCGGCGGGAGTATCAGGGCCGATGCTGTTAACACCGAGCTCTGCTCTTTAACGAACGGCCATCACCCCGGCGAGGCCCTGCCATTGACCCAGCGGCTCCCTGCCAGGCTGGAGTGTGAGTACAGGTTCTGCGGTGCGTGGTGCAATCAATTCCTGGACGAGACACGGAGCGCTGAGGGGAAATGTACCGCAGACAAGTTTACTATCAGACTGAGAGGGATTTACTGTGGAGAGAGATGCCCCAACGGATAAAGGAAGACACCTCATGTTGAAATAAGAAAATGTTCATTTCAACTGTAACCACTTTCTTTGTGTCTTACAAATCGATAATCAATGTGGTTTGTGAAGAACCACACTCTCCAGCTGCAGCAGGTACCAGCTCTGACATCATAGACTGTATATAATATCTGAACGCCCAGCTACTCCGGTTCTATTCGAAAACATTTGACCATAATGTCACTGAGCAACTGCAATACCACTTTGAAAAGAAGCACGTTTGCTGCTCATGTTGTTGTTTTCCTTTTTTTCTACATTTAATCAATAAACTGTCAATCACTGTCTGCGTTGGCTGAATGATTCCAGGAAGACTGGATGTCTTCATAGTCGCAGCTGGCAGAGGTGCAAGTCAACAAAAGTGGATTGGTTCGGCACCGCCGTGGCTTTTGGGGTGCATGCACATAAATGTGTGTGTGTGTTCCAGTGTACGACATAGAAGACATAGAGACGACATTCGCTGGATTTATCAGATTAGTTTGAGAGTGGGATATAATGACTGGGTGGAAAAGCTGCTGGAAAAAAATTTGGAAGAGATCCGGTGAGTCTGGTACGTGATGGCGATCGCAGAGCAGAGACGTGTCAGAGCTGAGGAAACATTTTGTGACATGGAGGGAGGGAGGGGAGAAAGTGGCAAACAACCACACAATGAAGACAGCCGGGAACGTGCGAGTGTGTGTGACCGAACGAGTGTGTGAGCACAGCGAGAGAGTGGCGAGCTGTGATCAGACAGTGAATGGGCCATTTCAAGCTCCCCTCTCTCTCTCCGAGTGGTGGATCGCAGTGGAGATGAGCTGGGCCCTGCAAGAAGTGGGTCCATGATGTCACATCTCCCTCAAGGCCCCCGCTCATTTCACTGCTGGACCACCCAGAGGTGATTTTCAAACTATGGTGGTTTAGTTTCTAGAAGACATGCACAGCACAGCGCTGTCCGTGGTTCTGAAACACTGCTGAGCCACATGTCCAATCTGGTAGCAAATTAGTGACATTTAAAGTCATTAAAAAGATAATTGCGAGCTAATGTTTGGTTTGAAAATTGCTATTTAGCTGGTGGCATCTGTTTAATTTGACTTTATCAAAAAGAGAAGTTGCCACGAATGCACATTGATGTTCAGATACCGGTCGAACACATTCAAACCACAAATGTTAGCGTCTCCTCGCTCCAGGTGACCTCCCCAGACTGTGATGTCGTGTCAAACCCTCCACAGAAATAAGCGGCGTACCCACATCAACAGCCTGGTGAACACAGACAGTGAGCGAGATGAAGAGGGGAGGCGAAGCTCCAGCTGGGCAGATTGCATGTGAGACAGAAGCTTTGATGGTTGCAGGTAGCAGCTTTTTGCCCCCCCCCCCCGCCCCGCGGTTCCCCTCTGCGGAGCACGAAGACGAGCGTCCGTTCCACAGGCACAGGTGGTATCACTCACTCCAATTTAGCTCAAACGCCCAACTTGAGCCGGCTGTCATGGGCAATCTGCGGCGCGAGATGGACCGCTGTCTCCAGCAGAGGGGAGAGGAGCACGGGAGGGAAGGATGGAAGGACCATCCAGTCGGAGCACATGACAAAGGGCAGAGAAGCCGGCGGTTTATTTATTGCTGGAGAAACGCTGCCGCCATATGGGGAGTCCAGTCTGTTAGTGTCCGTCCTGCTGTCCCCTGGAGGGTGTAGGTGCTCCTGACACCAGCTCAAAGTGGAAACCAGCACACACTGTGTTTGGAACAGAATATTCAGGTCATATCATACGCTGATAAGAAGTGGATTGAACACTTCGAATGACCTGGAAAAACCCAACTAAGGTCCCATCACTCAGAGTATTTGTATTTTAACTACGACCAGTCGTCACAGACAGCGAACCTCCCACATGTCCGTGCTGTTGCACCTGATGTCTTCGACCTGATCAATAATCAATCCAACACTGACTCACATGCTGCAGTGAAAGGGTCAAAGGTCCCACCCACCTCCTCAGGACAAGTCCACACGGACACCAAACGGATCTATTTCCTCCTCATTTGAAAAAAAAATGTTTCCGTAAACATGGAATTGTCTCCAGAAAACGCACAGCCGCCGTAAACGCTGTCATATCTACATATATAGATACATAACCGGAAAACACGGGTAGTTTGCAAACAACCCGTCCCTCTGCGTTGTATGGGTTAGGGTTCGGGTTTGTGCTAGCTAACGGATTGTTGTGGGCGGGGTTAGCGCATGCAGGGGAGGCGGGGCTCTGGTGTCATAGGTTCAGGAAGGACGCGTATGGGTTGTAAACACTGGAACGTGACAGAGACGTCTTCTGATCTGGTAGAAAATGAGCGCATGTGGTGGAAGGGTCCGTAGGATAAAAAGCCTGTGCGGATGCACCTGAACTCGTCTCCGTGTGGACCGGGCCTGAGTCAGCCTCTGAGCCAAACTGTGTGTTTTCCTGCTTTAAGAGTCGGTAAATTCTAGAAAAACGAGCTCGATACCCTGCAAAGGTTTGCACTGCTGAAGAAAAAAAAAAGATCCTGTCAGAGGAGAGGATTTCAGTTCTGAGACTGAAACACACATTGTACTTTCTATTTGTGATCATCCTCTCTGTTTTACTCTCTCTCTCTTTGTCTCGCTGACACACACACACCCACACACACACACACACACACACACACCCATGTGCAGTATAATTGTCTTAAGTGCAGATGCTCTCCTCAGAGGTGCATTAACTGGTAATACCTGCTTCTGAGATCCCTGGGTGCCAGAGCACCCAGCAGTGTCGCACACCTCACAAACAGCCAGGGATTTACACACACACACACACACACACACACACAAAGCATAAAGACAGGAAGCGCACGATTAGAATGAGCTCTGAGAGACTAAAAGCGCTTCTTCTTCGACAGCGTGCGTTTAAAGCCTTGTTGTTTTCGCCCGCAGCTACAGCCAGCTCGGATGATGTCGAGTTCCTTAGAGGGCGAACGAGGCTGCTTTGGCTGCATGTTAATGTCGAAGATGTGGAAAAGGAAAACATAAAAAAACATGCAAGCTCACTGCCTGTTTGGGCTTTAATGCAACTCTGGTTCTATCAGCTAATTTTGTTGTTGTGCTTGGAGAAGCAGAGACAAAACTCGTTGTGTTTTAAAGGTATGAAAGTATTCTGCTGCCGCATCTTGATCCAAGTGTTTTTTCCTTTGCAGATATTTTGAGCCCTGCAATTACAACCAAACCCAGGCAAGTAAACAAAAGTCACATGACCCTGAAGTACGTGTGTAACAGCTTCAACGCAACGTCCTTTACTGATTTCAACTCATGCAAAACCTTCGCTTCGTCAAGGCCCTCGACATCGACGCCGATGTTCAGTGTTACATCCGCTTACCGGCCTCCTTATGGGATGTCAAAAGCACAACGATCCGGATGATTAGAACTCGTGCAGGACAAGGAAACACACACAAACACACATCCTCTATCAGTCTAAAGGGAGATCAGTGACACTCTCATTGTCGCTATCTGCCCAGAGCGCCACCAGGTCAATATTCTTTCATGCGAGGAAAAAAAAACTGCAGACTGTGCCTTTAATTAAAGAAGTGCCTGGCGCTGAGTTTGTCCATCAGAGGCGCCAGAAGAGAAAGAGAGCGGACGCTTTCATCCTCTGGCTTCAAACGCCACTGCAAATGGAGTTTTAGCCACTCCAGCGTCCGGCGCTAACGCAGCCGACGACCCTCAGCACTTGACGACTCGCACCCTGCGGTGCCAGCGGGGCGCCGGCTTCAGAGGCAACACACACTCACAAACATAAGAGCACGCGCGCACACACACGTTAGAAGAGGGACTACAGTCGGCATGGGCGCTCCAGGAGTGTAATGATCACTTCTGAGAGCGGCAGACAGCAAAGAGGAAGCTGGACTCTTGCATGTAGCAGCATGAGTGTGTGTGTGTGTGTGTGTGTGTGTGTGTGTGTGTGTGTGAACAGCTATCTCGTAGAACTGATACGTACAAATGAAATAGCAGAGGTAGAGAGATAAATGACACAACCTCGGCGTGGAGCAATTACGCATCTCTCAGCTCACATTCTCCCTCCTCCTTCCTGCTCCCCTCTCAGGGGGGGTCCCAGCCTCACTCTGTTTGTTTTAATTATTTTTCCGTATGCAAATGCACTTTCCTTCATAACTGCTGCATGAACTCCTTGTCTGACTTGGAGATGCGACGGGGGAGGGGAGGCAGGAAAGTTCCAGGGGCGGAGATGTGAGACAGAGCGCCGCTTAGCGATTCCAGGGGAGCCATCTTTGGAGAAGTCATCACTTAGCAGCAGTGAGGTAATCAATCCTTCATGTGCATTACACCACCTTCCCCTTCTGACCAGTGTTAATGCTACCTCGCAGCATCAATCACACACTGTGAGACGGGCGGGGAAGGAGGGAAGGGAGGAAACGCTGGCCAAACAAGGAGACGAGGAGAGAGAGAGAGAAGTCGAAGGAGACAAGGGGGCGACTCCGCTGACGGACCAGAATGTTCCTTCAGTCCAGAAGCTCTTTGTACCGGTCACTGATAGCTCCACCTGTAAGTGATCTCAACACGTCCTCCGACTCAAACGACCCTCAAACTTCACTGGACAAGAAAAAAAAATCCAGAACACTCTGAAACGCATAAAAAAAGGAATGAACGTTTCTGTTAGAGCATTATGGGAAATGTGGTTTTAATTCAGAAGACAATCCTGCTTTGGTGGCTGGTTTACCACTGTGGACACCTTAAATAAATAGAAGGTCTACTCACTCTTGAGTCGCATCATCGATGATGTAACAATGCAAACACACTCAATTTGACCCGACGCTGCATCCGCCCCGCTCAAAAATACAACAAATGAGATGCATTTGAGAAAGTGTGGGATGAATAAAAGGGAGGATGAACAGGAAAGTCAGAAAAACAAATCAAAAACCGAATTTATGAAACAGCATCTCATTTGTTGCATAAATAAAACATTCAATTTTGGTTGGATCACAGCGGATGTCTTGGAGAAGGTGTGCTGGGAGTGATGCCGCAGAGCCTTAATGAGGTATCTTTGAACAATAACATGAGATTGAAGGAGGGATTTAGAGGGAGACGTTAAGATATGGAGGGAAAGACGGGGAGGGAGTACAGTGAGCTGGCTGTGTGCTCAAAGACAAGAGAACAAACCCCTCAAAGTCATTCAGCTAATCCATCCCGACAACACTGAAGCCTCATCATATCGACGCCTCCTTGAGCTGAACACACAAACACATTTCACTTTCCTGACAGCCCCTCACACACACGCACACACACACACACACACACACACACACACACACACATTCGGGCAGCTCCTCGCTCATTGTTAAAAGGAAAAGAGGGATGAAACAGGAGGAAGGTCAGGAGGGAAGCTGATGGCTTCACTAGCTGACCAGAGAAGGAAGGACAGGAAACACCCTCAGAAGAAGGTGAGTTACGATGGAGCTCCCTCCCCCGGTCACTCACTCAGCGTTGTGTCATCTACTTTGTTTCCACTGCATCCCAGAATTCTAAGTGCACCTCGCAGACCTTTGCACCCAAGTTCTCCATTTCACCAGAGAAGGAAGAAGGTTAGTCAGACGTACACAGCGTCCGTTTGGGCCCTTTCAAAATAAAGTCACATTTGAAGACAATGTCCCCGGCACCTGCTCCGCAGTTTCATCATATTCGGGCTTTTGCAAACATGCGGTTCAAATGTTGTGCGCGTCCTGTGTCATTAACTGAAAAGAATGTGAGTCAGTGGACTTTGGGAACAACAGTCATCATCACCTTGTAGACAAAACTCAGGAAATACCTGTACATCTGTAGATCAGCTGATGAGATAGAAAGATAAACCCAAATCTCTCTCTCCTTACATATCTATGGACATTTTTGTATAAAATGTGTGACAAATGAGCATAAACAATTTTGATACACAGCTTTTCCCACTGACGCTTGTTGATGAATATCACCAAGGCGACCAGGAAGCAGCAGGCCGTTGGGTGACATTCAGCCAACTGCCTGCTCTGTCACTCTTTGCCTCCCCCCCAGCATCAGCAGCCCTCCACATGGCGAAGCGCTGCCAGGAAAGTGGATCCGTCCTCCGCGGCAGTGGACCGGCTGCCTGTGGAGAGGAGGATTGCGGGACGGGCAGGGCGCCGGGGCTGTGATGCTGTGTGGCCGCTGGCACCGTTCAGCTGCTCTGCCCTCAGGACTGATGGCATTACCAACCATTACTGCACCGCGCTTGGCAGCGGTGTGCGTTTTAGTGTGTGTGTGTGTGTGTGTGTGTGTGTGTGTGTGGGTCCCCTCTGGACAGCTGGCGTGCCAAAGCCTGTTGAGCTGTTTGTCACACTTCTCTCACTCAGGAGAGCTCAAACAGCAGCGGCCTTTCGCGGCTGACGTGCTGTGGACTGAAGTGACACACTGACGGATGAGCGACATTCTCACACTGTGTCACAGCGTTTGGATTATTGAGTTGCAAATCGAGCGACCGTGCGCAGTTTAAAACAGAAAACTCCCCTGCGCAGGTTTCAAGTGAGCGTGACTGGAGCCTGAATGTGACACCGGCATGGAAAAGTAAAGCGAAAGAATCAAAAGAAGACGGAAAAAAAAAAGTCAACGAAGAGGAAGAATGAGAAAGTGAATGTTGGAGGAGAAACACACGCCGGCAGGAGAAGAAGGATGGAAATAAGAAAGGAAGTGGATGAAATAACTTAATAACTTTTAGAAAAGTGAGGAGAAAAGGATGAATGCAAGGACGGTTCAGAGGGAGTGGAGGAGTGGGGGGGAGAAGAGTCCGTCGGCCAGCGCCGCGCAGTAAATTTCTTACCATTTCATGGCCGTCAGCCGGGGCCAGTAAAACGCCGCGGCGAGCGCAGAGAAGACAGACCCCCGGGGGCCGAGGTGAGCCTGAAGGACAAGCTGTCCCTCACACACACACACACACACACACACAGACACACACTTGCTCATTTTCTCACCAACACACAATTTCTCTCCTTCCGCTCGCTCTTTTTGTCATTCTCACACACTTCCTTCCCCTCGCCTCACACCCAATTTCTCCTGTCAGTTAGTTTTTCTGGTGCTCTTTTTCTTTTGCACGCGCTCAGACAGGCCATCTTTCCCTATGGGGGGGG
>CAAKHB010002706.1:28307-40914 GCA_901007665.1 Aeoliscus strigatus
ACACACACACACACACACACACACACACACACACACACACACACACACACACACACACACACACACACACACACACACACGTCAGCCATGTTTGTCTAGATCTACTGGAGGACACTGTCCTCAAAAAAACATTGACTTTTAGTCGACATGTGAACGCATCACTTGATGTGACATGTTCAAGGAAGATGACTGTTCAGCTGTGATTTTCTTATCACTTAACTTTTTCTATGAAGAGAAAAGATGTCCTTAACAACACAAGATAATCATAAATTTGTAATATGTTCTTAATGTGATATCAAGGGATGTTAACTTTTGAAGCGCAACTGTGTCCATTAGCTTAAAAATGCTATGCTAACAAAATCACAAAGAGAAACACCATCATTGAGTCGTTAACCTCGACAGCACTAAGCCCTTTGTGGTTAGCCTCGTCCACCTTCTACACCACCCACACCTTCACACACCAACAGACAGAATCTCTCCTCCCTCATAGGCCACAAATTGTTTTATGTATCAGTTGTTTGCTGGATATCTTGAATTAGCATGTTAGCTTGTATGCTAATGATTCAGTAGTTTAGCCATTCATCTAATAAATTGTTTTTTAATTCCAACATGAACAATGGAAACTGAATAAAGATCTTGTGTTATCCTGTTCTTCATGTCTTATTATTTACTTGTTTTCAGTGTCTTCAAAAATTCACAGACCATCAAGTGACACACCCACTGCATCACCTGCTCGTCCACTCACGTTGTCAGCCAGCCTGGAAGATGGTTGGTCCTGGACGCCATCGCCCTCAGTCTGACCTCCACACCAGTTGGGAGGATTCGTTGGGTCGTGTGTTGATCTGTTGACAGAAAAGGAGCCAAATGAAGATTGATTTCAGTGAGCTGACAACATCAAAAACACATTTTCAAGAGGAAATCTTGAATATTTAATGATTCACTTCATGAAATGTTATGAATATAGCAAACACTGGGCCGTGCACTCATTTTAGGGGAATGTTGAAATGTTTAGGAAAAGGTGGGGGGAGGTCTTAACTGGAACTGAACAGACTCATTCCTTGGCATTTCTCGTTTTTATTGCAGCCACGCCAGTGCTCTGTGTATTTATTTTATATTTGTACCACTGAGGACTATGACGAACCCACTCAGATGTCCATGCTTTGCCTACAAACCAAACGTAATTAATCTACTATCATTTTACTACATTCTTGTACACATATTCTTTTATTCTGGTAAAATTAGCTCCTCATGACCCCCCAACACAAGGAAAGCTGATCAGATATGAAATTATGCAAGATCAATTGAAACAAAATCTCATCCCATAGCCATAGCCAAGGCTATTTCTGGGAGGGGGGCGGCTGGGGTTGGACCCATCAAATGAACCAGCCCAGTGACATCTCACTGAGGTCAGCGGATCTGCTTCCACTTGTCTTCCACATTTGCATAAAAGTGACTTGACCTCTGGCTGTGTGTTGATGGTCTGTTAGGCAGAGATGAGTCGCTGCCGCCCAACGCACACATGTTGCTTGTTGCAGGAAAAACCGCAGAGAAACGTTTGGTCCTCACCAACCAGAAACTGACAACCAGCAAAGTCTCGGTGGCTCCAAACAACGATACAAGTGACGTCTGTGATAACTATTTAACTAATTATTCTGATTCTATTCATTTTTTGTGCATTGTTACACATCTTCTCTGATTTCACCCCTGACCCCTCAGGATCACAATCTGATAAATGTATCTGTGGCGCCAGTGGAAAACTCTGTTCTCTTCTCTGTTCTCTCTGCATCTGATTAAGAATCAGTGGGGCTAAAAGCTGTGAACCCTGCAGACTTGTGCCGGCCTCCTGCAGCTGACCTACGAGCCGCTCCGTAATCCTCTGTCGCCAGCTTACTGCAACAGAGAAAACCTCTTAGATCCAACTTTGGGTGACGCTAATGTTGGTGAAGAGGGATTACACGCTTCCTTCTGCAAAAACACAAAACAAACCGTTTCAGATGCACACAGGCGCTTTACTGGAGTTAGGAGATTTTTATCAGTGTACATTAACATGCCGCACATTAACGCCTGAGCTCCCTTTTAAATCTCACAGACACACATCTGGATCAACATGTTATACAGCTGTGTGCACACAATGTGCTCACAAACACACAGAAGGACGGAGCTGCAGGCCCGGGCACAACATTTAAAGTTCCAGTGTGTAACATCGATGGTCGTTAAATCATTTATGGAATAATTGTCAAGTCTCCTGAGTTCAAGAGAAAACACCAGGGTGCAGAGTAGCACTGTCGCAGAAGCGATCACCTCCAAGAAGGCTACCAGGAAGAAAAGCATTCAAACATTCCTCCATCTTGTTGGTAAAGACAAGACAGGACTTTAGGGATTTGAAACATGGCAAGTCAGTCGAAAGAAAATAAGTTTGGATTTTTTAATGAAAAGCGAAAAGTTTGTTTTATGTGGATATTTTCACCCCTCAAATACTAGTAAACTGTATATCTATAACATTTGACAGGTCATCATCGGACATCTTGTTGTGGTTCTGGAAAAACTTCCTGACATTTAACCCCAAATAACTGATTGAGTCACAGTGATAATAATCAGTGCAAGAGGATAATTCTTATTGTCATGTGTGACAAAGGAAGTAACATGGTGGAGGACCTGTACATGTACCTGTGCCTGAACATATATTGGCTTTGAACATTACACACCATGTCCATTTATACACTAATATCAATGTGTATGTTAATACACACACAGGAAGTAACAGCTTCATTCATATTAAGGCATTTCTAATAATCTAAAACCCATGGAAATGTAGTGGTCAGTGGATGGGACTCAAGGACAGCAGAGGAGGACGTTTTGTGGAGGTCATCGGCCTCGTCCCCTGACCAACAATCTGATCTGTGACTTAAGTTCAGCAAAGTTCAAATGAAACATCTGTTGCTGCAGGATTTACTGTCCAATCACAAGTCAAGCTGTTCAAACACTGAGCTCACACTCACACGATTCAGATCATACACAAACACTCCATTAAAAAATGGATGCCCTTTGTGAAGTTAGCATTATTTGTAAATGCCCTATTTGCACTATTTGTCTTCTTCTACTTGACTGAATGTATGTTGTGTCATCAGAACACTTTAGTCCTTTCCTCAAGAAGTAATGTGAGTACTTATCAAAGTCGTATTAAGTACACATGGTAATCTGTGCTCCACTTTATTCCATAGAACTTTTACAGGCCTCAGAAGATTAGCTGACCAAAACCAGATTGGACGGCACAGATGACCTCAGCATTTTCACCAGGACAACCCCCCACTAAAGCTTTGGAGCAGCCCCCCTGCTTGAGATCCGCAGAGCTCCTGCAGCGCCGCCATCGCCTTAAAACTCACTTTTATCAGGTCACTTTACAGTTAAAGGGAGATATTAGACGTTAATGTAACGTCATATTTGTATATATATATATATATTCACTCATCAGTACTTTTTCATATGTTAAACTGAGGTGTCACTTCCTGTTCTTATGAACTTCCTTCGTTTTACATTTCACTTGGTTCTGCTTAACTGGAAACAAATGTGTGAGATGACAGCATCAAGAAAAATAAAAATCCATATGTATCAGTAGTACTAATGGTAGTATAGAGAAAAGTGGGAGAGAAAAACTCAATCTGTGACATTTATAGTTCATTAGATCATTTCTCTCCTCCCGCTTGCTCCAGTTACAGGTCGCGTTTGTGCTGGAGCCGATCCCAGCTGTCAGCATGAAGGACAGACAACCATTCACACTCACATTCACACCTACGGGTGATTTAGAGTGACCAGTGAAACTCAGCATGCTTTTAGAGGTGTGAGGAAGCCGGAGAACCTGGAGAGAACCCACACAGACACGGGGAGAGCATGTAGACTCCACACAAAGACACGAGTCCAAGGATCTTCTTGCTGTGTAAGGGGACAGCGCTAACCACTGCACCTTCGTGTCGCCCACATTTGTGTCGGTGACAATTCTGCAATCAATCACATGAAAATAACAAAATAAAAATGCTTGAAACAAATAGAAAAATAAATGTTTGTGGCAAGTAGAAGAAGCACTATTAGCAATCATAGCAGTGGCACGAATAGTACTGACAGCAGTCGAGCAGTAATACCAGTAGTAGTAGTATCGTACGTGTCACAGGCTCCAAATGCGATAGTTTCACTTATTTACTGTCAGGTTGTACGAGCTGCTTTCAATAAACATATTCACACATATTCCAGGCGTCACGCAGTGATCTTGCCATCCGTAAGCAGCATTCTGAAACCAAACCTCAGACTGAGAGCTGGCCTGTCTCTGGAGTCTAATCACAGCAGTCGTCTTCAGTTACAAAGTGCTGCCGCTGGAACAGATGAGTAGCACATGAAAGGCAGTAGCTCCTGTACATGTGGAGGCCAATTTTACATGTTTGAACAAGGCATCAGTGACATCAGTGCAGTTGCAGCTCACAACTTTACAGTCAGACTGGCGTGATTGACCAACAGAGATGATATGACAACAGTCAATCATTAATATCAATTGAATTCATTCATTTATTCATTCATCTTCTCCGGTTACGGGTCACAGTTGTGCTGGAGCTGATCCCAGCTGTCCACGGACGAACATCAGGGTACACCCTGGAAGAGCTCATCGCAGGGCCACATGAAGGACAGACACCCATTCACGCACATATTCACAATTACAGCCAATTAAAGTGACCAATTAACCTCGGTATGTTTTTGGAGATGGGAGAAAGCCGCGACCCGTAACTGGAATAAGCGAAAGAAGATAAATAACAATAATCACAACACTTTTAATAAAACAACAATAAAACTTTGCTCCATTCTTTATTTTCTATGAATTATTTCTTATTTTATTTAGCTGCAATCTCAATTTTTCTCTTTTTTAGTAGATGTGCTTAATCCTTGAATCCTCAGAAAGAATCCATGAAAAGTTGTGACTTTAAAAAAACAACAACCCAGAAACCCTTCAAACTTAAATAAACATGCTGG
This sequence comes from Aeoliscus strigatus, assembly GCA_901007665.1. Lineage (NCBI taxonomy): Eukaryota > Metazoa > Chordata > Actinopteri > Syngnathiformes > Centriscidae > Aeoliscus > Aeoliscus strigatus. The sequence goes on from CAAKHB010002706.1 coordinate 33,321, forward strand.
CACATTAAAGTCACAAAAACTACTACATCAACAAGAATTGCCACCCCGTCAGACTCCGGAGGAGTTCGTCCTGATCCAAATCAAAGTTAGAGGATTTCAGGAGCTGTACAGATTGTAAACCCCCCAAAGATCCGACTGGCAATCTGGCATCTGTGGTAAATGGCAGATGGGATGGCCCACCTAGTGGGCCGCCAGGACACCACCAGCGCGCTGTAATACGTGCAGGCGGCTGTCACCCCAAAGTAAACGAACAAGATCAGAAGGAGAGCGATGCTGCACTGATGTTGATGTATTTATTTTTAAAAAGTGATGTTAAAGATGCACAAGTCCTGCTCACTGCAGCACAAACATCGGCAGCCCGCTGGCGCCAGATGAGGTGGAGGACGAACACGCGAGCAGAGTTTGGTTGATTCATTCAAAGAGTCAGGGAACGTTCATCAGTTGTGTCACTGACGGAACGTTAAGTCATCAGGGCAAAAACATGCACGTGTTCAAAATGACGGCTGGGACGTCAGCAGGCTTTGTGCTGTTGATGTGTCGCTCGCCATCCCTGCCCACACTCCTAAACATCTTCTTCTGGTTATTTCGATCAGGAACAATCGCTTCCTGTTGACAACGAGCAGATGAAAACAAAGAGAATCGGAGGTGTGTACTTATTGAGCGCAGGCCGTTACTGACGAGTGGCGGACGGAGTGTTTACTGATAATCACACATCTGGAAACGATGACTCCAATCAAAGAACGGAAAGAGCTCAATCATGGAGAGAAGACATGTTACTACGCACACGGAAATATATCAATATACATAAGACCGGACACACACACACAGAGACCTGCTGTACGGAAACAGTGAAGTCATTTCCTGTCTGACTGATGTCTGATCAGAGACAAACTACTTTAACCACTGACTGGAAACATGTCTGCCCCCCCGACAGAAAAACCTCATGGACTATGAATACTACTGTTAATACTACTACTTCCACCAGTAACCCCATCCGTCTGAGCTGTCATAAAGTGTCAAAAATAGAAAATAATAATAATACAACTAGAACCGACACTGATCCACAACAAGGCTCACAACCACAACTCAGGAGATTCCTGTTTGTTTGTTTGTTTGTTTGCACTGAATTAAAAGACATGCGAGCATATTTGTTTCCATGGAGACAGAGATGTGTTGGGATGATATCAGTCCCACAGCAGGCGTCCACTTAATTCTCCAACTCAATGTCTCTCTCTTTGAAAAGCACCTTAGCTGCAGATTTCTCATGAACCAATCCGATGAGGCCATGCTCGTGCGTGTGTGAGCGCAGGCACTGTGGACATTCTGACACACAATAACACTTGCAATTCGTTTTTTTGACAATTCAGTGTGTGTGTGTGCTTCTGTTCGTTCTGGATGTGGATGCCTTCATTGTGTGACTTTAAACCCCTTGTCTGTGAAGGGTCTCAGTCATCCAGGTTCTTGGACAAGTGGTGAAACGTCTTCAAGCAAATTAGCAGATCAGTTGCCGATGAATTCAAACACCTTGTAGTTGATCAAAAACTCACTCAAATGAACAACGCACATCTGTAAATCTGCCTTCGGGAGGACGTTCACTTACTCAGATCTGAACATGAACTGGGTCACAGCGAGTTGGAGAGTCGGGGTCAACCATTCACAGTCACGTTCACACCAGGTTCCACCCTGGAGCCTTCTTCTTCGTGCTGCCCCTGAAACCAAACAAACTGAAATTTGGAACTCATGAGAAATGGACAAGATGTCCTCACAAGGTTAGCTGAACATACTCCCAACACACACACACACACACACACAGCCCAGTGTGGGCTCAGTTCCAAGTTTCTAGTTGCACCAGCTGTTAATGACCAGCAGAATGCCGACCACCAATGGACTGTTGATCAAATCTGATTCAAACAATAGATGACACACTGCACATCGCACATCTCGCATGCACACACACACACACACACACACACACACACACACATACCGCACCCTCCACTCTAATGAAACAAGATGGCCGTTGCCGTAGCGTCAACACAGAGGTCATTGGGTGTGTGGAAGCTGTGTGAAACAGTTGTGTTAAAAAATCAAAAGAACAAAAGAAGTCTGTCGGCATGAGAGTTCGGCATGCGCGCACGCACACACAGACACACACAGCGACACTCTGGGTGTTTCAGAGCAGGAGGAAGGTCTTCCTCGCAGACGAAGGTGGTGGTGAGTGAAACGGATAGCAGTTTTTGCTTTGGTGTTTTGTGTTAATGTAGCCAGCAGACAAATGGAAAACAAAAAACATCCGAGGACACAAAATGGCTGCTGCAGATGACGACGGGCTGTTGTCATGGTAACGCTCTGAGGTCTGTGATCCTGCAGCCACCTGAAGGCTGTTTGCGTGTTTATGTGCTCCAGAATGTTTCATGTTCATGTTTGAACATACGTGAAATGTTTCCTTCCTACGGTTCTGCTGGAGGTTTTGTCCTGTTTAAAGATTATTTCTCTTGTCGCCGCGACCAAAGTGCAGTTTAGGTTGAGTGTGTGTGTGTGTGTGTGGGGGGGGTGTTTAGCTTTTTTTGTTGTAATAGGGTCAATGTCAGAGGTTTGAACAAGTTTGTTTGTGAAGCATCAACACTGTTTTTTTTTTCATTTGAATGAGTCGGCAAATCTGACACAAGCAGAATTTAACAGATCAAACACGGTTTCGTTGTTTTCAAAGAACTTAACGTTCCTGATGGATCGTATTTCAGTAGTTTAGCAGAGTTAGATCCGTTTTACTGCGAAAGCGGCATGTTTATTTCTATGACAGAGGGAAGGATCAGTTTTATATCATTTCAATTTCCAAGGAATTATCACATTCATGTGTTGACCTTACTTAAATTAATTTCTATGTAATAATGTATTTTGTTTATCTATTTTAAACTGTGTAATTTCCGTATAATTCATTTCTGCCAATAAATTAAAGGAAAAACTAAAATGTTTTGTGAAATAACACAGATATCGGTGGCTGTCTGTTTGAGTAGGTGTAGGTCATTGCTTAGTTCCCAGCACAACCAACGTGAGATGTGTGTGTTTTAACAGCTCAAAATTGAATTAAATTCGTCAAGAAAATGTATCTTTTGGCCGTTTCAATGTGTGGAGCATTGTCGCAGTGATCCTAAAAACTGATTCGAACCAGCAACAACAGCATTCAGATTTAATTATGCAACAAGCTGTGTTATTCTTCATTATTTTTCAACCCAAAACAACATTAATGAAGCTGTGTCACCCTGCCGCGTTCTGTCTCCTTGAAAGCAAATGGCATTTCAAAGTGATAAATGAATACATATAAATATGGTTTTGGTGGATGTGGAAATGAACTAGAAAATGCAACAAAACTGTGAAAAACATTTGACACAAATGTTTTACATCTAAACCTTACAACTAAAATACTCTGAAATGCACATTAAAAACATGTAGTTTCATTTTGTGACTTCTGAATAGTAGCAATTTTTAAAAAATATCTTTCTTATCTTCATAGTATAATACAACACAATTTACATCGACGAATAAACAATACAATTATTGTATTGTAATTATTGTATTACTTATTTATTTGTTTATTTATTTTATTTCAAACTCTCACAATTCACCTGACTTGTAAGTATTTAAATTATTTGGGCCCTAAATGTCACTTTGAAAAATGACCAAAAATTACATATTTAAAACATGCAAAAGGGTGAATTCTGAGTTTTTATTGTTCAAGAATCACATAATAGAATATTTCAAATTAATTTCAAAGTCCAAAATATTTTGGACTTAATTGCGGTCAATCTTATATTTTAAACATTCATTATTATATAATTAATCATTTTGTTAATTTAGGTGTTTGACCAGTTATGAAAAATATTGACGACATATATACAAAAAATGTAAATTATACCCTGCTTTATTTCTCCTCTCTTCCTTCCGCTGTTCCTCCCTACAGATTTATTTCGTTGTGACAGACACAAACATTTGTTGTGACGCAGCATATCAGATGTCCAGCCGACATCATTCCATTAGATTCAAACTAAACACATCACGTATGTGTTTTTCCACAAAGCTCCAGCTGAGATCTCCTGAGAAAGAAATCAAAATATTTCAGAGAATGTCACTGGTATTTGTGTCTGATCGCCTTTTCCTCAGCTCCGCCCCCCAAAACAGGTCTCGTGAAATTCGGTAGACAGTCGGACAGACAACAGGACGGTGTCTGCTGAGGTTTAACATCCGGTGAGTGACTCGTGTTTTTGCAAAATTACCAGCAGGGAAGAAAAAAACTAGTACGGGATAATAGTACGGGAAAATTCTGTCCTTTAAATGTGATAAATGCAGAGCAAACATAATGCACAATATGGCGCACAACATGGCGCATAACGTGGTGCCCTGCACAACAACTGCACAATGCAGCTGTTTATTAGTATTAATACTAGCTACACTTCCTGGGGGACACTTGTCAATCAGGGAGTGGGCCGGTGTTATGACATCATATTTGACGTACCTTCACTTTGACATACACATCATATTTTCCGCCGCCATGTTTTCCATCACTATTTGTTTGTTTGTCTGTCAGATTACGCAAGACACTAACACAAATACCACAACCTGGGAGAGGCGGAGCCTCTCAGGAAGTGTTCGTTCAATTAATTTCATCAATAAACTATTTATTAGTATTTTATTTTATTTTATTTTATTTGGAGGCTTTCACGATGGAGTTACATTTAAAAACTGCTACATTACATAAAGTGCTAGCATGTCAAATTATCAATATTTTTTGCGGTTGTTTCCGGTTTATGTGGAACAGAAGAGCCAGTGGGGGATTGTGTGCGGTACTGTGTGTTCTCGGTTCTGCGTACGCTCTGATTCCGTTTCCACTAACTAAGATTAAATCATAAAAGGCTTTGAACAACAGATTTATTTTCATTTCAAGGTTTATTGCTCTGTTGCCTTCAGTTTTTGTTTCCGAAGCATCAGATCTAAATTCATATAAATCCATCACTGACCGTCCCAGCGCAGAACAAATGAGTTTCTTGTTTTTACAAATTTTACAGATATGATGCAGCAGTTTCACATCCATCAGACATTTTATCCTAATGGCTTTAACAGATCTTTATCGTCAGTTGACGGTAATGTAGATAATTTTCCAAACAAGCGTGTTTATTTCGACTGGAGATGATGTCACAGATGAAAGATAATAAATGTAAAAGAATGATAATTTGATCAGATCTCCCTCCAGTCTGTTTTTTTCTTGTAAATTATGCAAAAGTCTTCTCCTCGGCGTTACATAACCTGCACTGATGCGCTACGTCATTTCAGAAGTAAACATGTTTGAAGTTACTTTAAACATGAATATTTCACACAAGCAACTGCAGGGTGTGTGTGTGTGTGTGTGTGTGTGTGTGTGCGTGTGTGTGTGTCATATCACACCATATTTGTAGATTTGTTGCAGTTGCTTAATTCACAGTATTGTAGTGATACTGACAGGAAACCATCCTGGTGCATTACCATCCTGAAATAGTATTTTAATGTACTTTCATGAATGTACTATGCTGTGGCCACTCACAACACATTTAGAACAATAAAAATGAATTAGTAAGGTTTTGTTTTCCAGCAGAAATGTTTCGAAAGACTGTAGATCATTTAGATCTTTTAGTGGATATACTTTTAACTGATTGTGACGTAAAAAGTTGAACAAGCTCACGACACCAAGATGGAGGTTTGTTTTCGGTTGGAAGATACATGAACCTCAAACAACAGAAAGTGAGCAAAGCATTCTGGGAAAAGTTTGTAAGCTATCGACAGTAACGTACACCGTCTCTTTAATCCCGACGACATAGAATATACAGATGTAATCTGGTATGTAAACATCCAACATATCGACCCACAAACTGCTTGTGAGTTTCAGTGTGTGTGAGAGAGAATACATATGTGACTCTATATGTGTGTGTGAATTGTGCCACAATATCAAACCCTGACATTATTCAAATATTCCGACAAATTTGAAGAATTTACAGTTTCCTCATGATGTCTGACAGAGCTGAAACAGATCACTGAGTCAATCAACACCCCAACGACTGTGTGAGATTCTGGATTAAACCTTCAATGTGCAAACACACACACAAACACACAAATCCACAGCTAGTGGGAACTCTCCTGCCCCCTGCTGGTCTGCAGGGGGAAACATCACACGCTCTCGTACAGAGACATGTCGCAACTGGACCTGTCAGACCTGCAGCAACACGACTTGGACACTAACTTACTGACCTGGAGCTGTTGACTCACACTGGATTGTGCTGAGAATCTGTCAGACGTCTTCTTTGGGAGAAACATCCTCATTCAGCAGGATGAGAAAACTGTCCTCATTTTTTTCCTGGCCATGAATATACAGACTTCCTGCTGTGAAATATTGTCACAATAAAGTGCCACAAGTGGAGTAACATCCAGCTCGGCTTTTATCCACTGGTAGGAATGCTTTGTATCATAAACTCTAAATCTAAACAGTTTCGCAACTTCACTTTTATTAGACTTGAATTTTCATAGCACTTTAATTATATAGAGCTTTTTTTATTTTGGCAAAAATGCTGTCTTATAATAATAATAAAAATAATAATAATACCACCTTCAATGTATGTATTATGTAGCACTTAAAATGTACTCAAGGATGAATAATAATAGCAATACTTGCACAGTCTAGATCTGGTAAATGTTCAGCGTAATTATATCAAATTAAAAGTCCCACAAGGCTCCATCTTTGTTCTTTTCTGGTTTAGCCTGAAGTGTCCTACGGCTCGCTGCCATCAAAGTGTCCTCACGTCCTTGTACACGAATGAAGCTTTGTGAAATGTTATCACAGTCTCAAGTCTGATGGCATTTGGCTACGAAATACTTGGTTATGTTTTCAGAACTATGTCAGAGTGGGTTTGAAGAAGAATAGAGTGAAAGTCTTCCAACAAACTGAAACCACAAGTCATTGTCGTTACAGTCAAAATCCATTTTCTAAATTCTGAAATTACATAATCTGTGACGTGAACCTGATTAAATCTCGCGATATTTAAAAGAAGTTATTTTTTCTCCTGTACAAACACAGCGTTACAACATGGTAGAGTTGGTAAAAAATTGCCCCCGTTTACACCAAGAGAGTTAATTCAAGTGACTAAAACACTCAACATTCAAGTGTCAGGCACTTTCATATTTAAATTTTACGTTTTCATATACAAACATTTTGAGGGTGAACTGCCCATGGGATGAGTTGGTTCAGAGTTAGCACTGAAAGACACAGAACCGCTAACTGATAGCCGCCATTTTTATACCTTTTCTGACTGAAACTGCTTCAACTAGTAGTGAAGGTGTTTTGGTTTGTTTTTTACCTCTGGGTCCTAGTGGTCCTCTGACAGCACCGTCAGCTCTCCGTTTGTTTCCTGTTTCCTGTCTGCCGGCCAATCAGCTCTCAGCTCCTGGCTGGGTCAGCTCATGTTGGCGTGGACGGTCGCTCGATTCTGTATGAAGTCCCTTCAAAATGCTGGCGCGAAATGAAGACCTGAAGGACTGGAGGCTCACAGTGAGGACACCCAGCCCTGCTAACACC
>CAAKHB010002706.1:64347-77059 GCA_901007665.1 Aeoliscus strigatus
ACACAAACAAACACGCAGACACACACACACACACACACACACACACACACACACACACACACACACACACACACACACACACACACACACACACACACACACACACACACACACACACACACACACACACACACACACACACACACACACACACACACACACACACCCCATCTGTCTGTCCTCCCTTTGTGCTGATGACCCACTGAACCATTCATGAGCTGGAAACAGTCCTCCTGTGCATAAGCGCATAAGCATGGACTGTACGTGCGCACGCGTGTGTGTGCGTGCGTAGAGCTTCTATTACCACTGATTTGCATCATCAACTTGGCTGTTGATTTTTGTCTACCTTCAGTCAACTGGTCATCTGGTCTTTAAAATGGTGAAAAATGTTGATCAGTGTTGACATCTGACATTTTAAGCACAAAAGTGCTCTACAATGAAAATAAAATGTATTATTATTATTTCTTTTTATTGTTATTTCATCTGCTGAAATAAATGTAGTCAGTCTGGGTGCTGGGGCATACATTCTAGACAGAAATTGTTTATTAACTGTTTTATCAGCTGATTCATCAGTTTCATTAATGGAGTCATTTTTTGTGACAGCATACAACCCCAAAGATTCCTTCAAAACAACAGAAAGCACACCTTCAAGAAATAAATGCCAAATATATTTAGCACTGTAAAATGTTAAGCACACTGAGCTGCATTCTAAATATGAATTCCAGTTATTATTATAATTAATTGTGCTCAATTAAATCTGGCCCTAGTCTTGGCGCTGCGACCTAAAAACCACCAGAGATGAGAGTTTCTTCAAAAAGGCCTGTGTGATTCTGTACGATCAAGGTCAATAAGATTTACATCATTTTCACACTTAAGACTTAGAATAGAGTAATTTGGTGACCCTTCGAGTCCTGTGGACGGAAACACCATCATCCACACATTTAATTATTCTGATTTTTCTTCTGCTCACAAATCAGCCAGACTGAAAAGCAATTATCAAAACTTTGAATTTGCCCAGTGGGACACAGTGGCTGGGAGGGTTTACAAATGTCTCATTCTATCTGAGGGGTCCACAGTGTCAGATGCGGGTCACTTTAACCATTTCACTGCCAGAGAGGCATCTGTGCTGTTGCTATGTTACCCACAGCTCAAAACTGATTTAAATTTTGACCTGAAACGTGTCAGAACATTCAAACACACATCTAACACACAACCACAAGGAAAAATTGTCCTGGCTCTGGTGAAGTAAAATGTGAGGAACTGAAACAAAACAGTCCTGTAGCTGAACACACAGTGGGTATCTGCATTTGAAAGTGTTCACAGGCAGCGTGCCAACATCTTGACCCATGTGTGTAGTTATTCTGCAAAAAAATACCTCTCCCTTCCATGAGAACTGACCGCAGGACAACCCCACACAGGGTGCCTGGAGAGGTGTGTGTGTGTGTGTGTGTCAAGATGACAGAAGCAGCCAGGCAGTGACATTCCCACAGTTCCCCATTAATCCCCCCCACCTCACTCACTTACTCACTCACTTGCACACATATACACAGCAAACACTGAAAAGGTGCCCACGAAGACAAGGAGCTGACACAAAGTTGAAGCTGAAGGACAAACTGGATCTTTTTCCTCCAGAGCAGCGCTGACAGGAGGCTGTGGTAACTTGGGTTTTGAATAATCTCTTACATAGTAAGTCATAAAAACTTCTGTTGAAACATAAAACATGTTCAGAAGTTCACACAAAAATCTGAGGGTCCAATTATTCCATTTTGAAAAATGATTTGATGACAGAGAAAGAACCCTGTGTGCCACAGAGCGATCACATGAATAGTGAACGAACAAATGACCAAAGAACTGTACATATTCTGTGTACTGTTTTGGAAATCTTAATTCTGTTGGGGCACACTACGAGTCGCTAAGAGAATAATTGAAATTTTAATCGAGGAGGACAGAATGATGGTGAGACAGATTTACACAGACGGAGAGGCAGAGAAAACTGATTCTGAGACATTTCAACTAATAATACCTGTATTGTGTCACGTTTCAAGTGCAGTGCAGGTGTGTGTGTGTGTGCGTAGACATATATACCTCTCCTTTAGGATGAACAAGGCCCCCAGCTGCACAAGAACTGTGGAGGCAAAAACCGCTAAAACCTCCAGTCTTTCAAACCTGCGGAGAGATGGACAGAGTGTCCTTCAATAAAAATGTTCACAGATGAATAACTTTACATTGAACATTGATGAACATGAGCTTTAAATTTAAAAAAAATGAATTTACGTAATCATTAAATGGCGACACCAGGCAATAGCAGAGCGTGCCTCCATTATAGCAGACCAGTATCAGACCAGCTGCACTGCTGCTGACCTGTGACCTTCTGTTGAGGTCATAAGGTTGATTCTGTCTCAGTCTGTGCGAATGATCAGCTTTGTCTCAGTAAGCCAACTACTGATCTTAAGGGTGTTAAACTTGGCTCTGACTCTCAGGGATCTACTTTGGCTTTCTAGGATTTCCTTCCATTTTTCCTGGTCTGACAAGAGCAGAGACACACTGACTGACCATCATGCAATCAGGACAGAGTGTGGAATAACCTGAGTCCCCTATAGCAGCTTGCATGTTTCAAGACTGCATGGATGGATAGAAGCTGAACTACCAGACTACTGCAGGAATACAGAAGAAATGGATGAGCACATGCTTGACACCGCAGCACATGCATGCAGCACACGCATGCAGCACATGCATGCAGCACACACATGCAGCACACGCATGCAGCACATGCATGCAGCACACAAGTGACTGACCAACTGATTCCTTCATTAATGGAGTCATGTTTTGTGCAGCCCACTAATCCAAAGATTTATCACACATTCAAAAGTAAATACTATACACATTTGGCATTGTTGTGAGACACAGGTTATTAGGCTGTACTAATACACTGAAACATGATTAATAGACGGTTTGCAGCAGTCTAGTGGTGTGTTGCCTGAAACATCAACAGTTTTACAGACATCTAATGTCTTTGTAGATTTTTGTGCATTTAATACAGCAGAGACACTGGACACAACTGGATCACCTGCTGTGAAGTGAACTATATGCTTAAATACACACACACATACACACCAACCTACTGTCAACAAAACACACGGTTAGTTCTGTAGCCCATCAATCAGTTATCATAATTATTGTTTGTTGTTGATATATAAATTTGATATGTAAAATGCCTGAAAATCTGAATTTCCCAAATTCCAGAAATGAAGTCATTCATGAAGCCAACTCAAATGTCTTATTTTATCTTCAAACCAAAGATAATCTGTTTCCTGTCAGAGGAGCAAAAAAACGAATTCAATGAAGATCTCCAACAATGTAAAACTATAGGAAGAAGTTGTATGAGTGGGTATGATCGGATTATTGATAGGTAGAAGATACTGGTTCAAGTCTCTGTAATTTTTAAGTTTTATAAAAAAAGTGAAATTTTAAAAAAGGCGTCAGACTATTTATTTTTTTCTTTAAACACACCCCTATATTTATTTCTTACCATCAATTTAAGTTGTCAACTGATCAACTGCAGCTCTAATAACACACAAGAAATAACAGCGAATCCTAAACTAAGCATCAAAGTTCATGATTCAACCCAGAATGAATGCAAACTACTGAAACATATGAACTCTCGCATGAGAATCTGAGACCACATTTTAGATTTGTTTAACCCAAATCCTGTGTCGTACATTTCAGTCCTGAAGTCTCTCTCCACAACATGTTTAGGAACTCACCCGAACGAGTAGACCTGACTGGCTTTCTTCATGGTCACCCACGAACTGATGAGACAGGTGATCAAACTGGATGCCAAAGGACAAGGAAGGTGGAGGACGGATGGACAGTAAGAGAGGAGTGTTTAAATGGAAGAATCGAAAAGGAGAGGGAAGGCGAGGACAAAGGAAACAGTGAGGTCAATTCCAGTTTACATCTTGTTCAATTTCTTTTATTCATGATGATCTCAAAATTAATCTTTCATGAGGGAAGCAACTGAACAGACGTTTTATTGCTCATCTCATTTCAGAATAGAATACACTGGAAGAATCAATTTGAGTCAAATTTAAACCCCAGCTATTTCAATGTGGGCGGTGCCTGGTAGGGCGACAAGATAAGTCCCGCCCACTCACACAGTGCTGCCTCCACATGCTGGAGCACTCTTGCAACAGGAACATCAGAAAATTAAAGGGCGGATATTGTTAAAAATAATAATAAAAATTAAAAATAATGTTCGAAGTGGTTGATTTTTTTTAAATCTATAACCATTGTTAGGGAAGGGTGGGCAAAGAGGACAGCTGGTGATACCCCACCACCAGGACACTAACACACCTTACAAAGTCATCTGCAGCCAATAACAGAATTTGGGTGCAATAGCTTGATTTGTACCTATAGAGGGTACCACTAAGTGATTTATGCATTACTTTTTCGAAGGAGAGGAGGAGCAGGCAGGACTTAAATTTCAAACTCACCTGAAGAGGTCAAAGATGGTCAGGTATGTATAGGCAGTCAGTGCTGAAAAGACACAAGAAACAAAAGAAAAATTCACTTTCGGACGTTTGATACTGAAAGAAAACAGGGAATATAATCGAATGAGCATTAAGAGGATTTCTCTGCAGGTTCCTGGCTTTTTTGTTGTTGGAAGTTAAGCAACTTTATTTTGTTCCGTTTTGTCAAGACACCTTTTGTCGACAACTTGCCACTCTGCAGGGGAGGCGCACCTGGGTCCATGTCAGAGGTCAAACTGTCACCAATGCACGACCATGTGATTAGCAAGGAGTCAATCTTTACTGAGACTTGCCTCAATGACACGAAACGGAAGAGCGTTTTCTTTGAAAAGAATAGTAATGTCGAAAATCTTTCGTTCATTCATTGATTTATTTGTTGACTCATTCATTCAACTCGGCAGATTGGTGGTCTAATACCTGGCTAGAAGTTAGCAGATAAGACAAAGATGAAGACCAATTACTACTTAATGCTTGGGACTAAGTCCGTCGGTGACATTCTGTCCGTGTCCCTTTCAGCACTAACTGCCTGTCTTCCCTCCTGTCTGTCGTCTATCTGTCTGTCTTAATGCCACCAGCTTTCTGTAATCAGCCTCTGCTGTGGGGGATGAGGAGAGCGGATTAGAGCGGCTTTGTGCTGAGAGGAACATTTTGTTTCCCCACCGCTGACATCCATGTTGGCCAACCTGACGGCGTGTTGTGCTGACAGAGAGGCTCATGGCAAGACCCAGAGATACAGACCGACGGAAAGAGACGGGCAGGACGACTGAGACAGAGTGACAGATCGGTGGTGGGAGGGAGAAAGAGTTTAAGAGGAGGAGAGAAGGACAGATGGATGGACTACGAGATGGAGATGGATAGATGGACAGACAGGTGAGAACACAGACTGCTGGACAGGCAAGTCGAGGGAAAGTGAAAGAGTGAGATGTGGAGGAAGGAAGGAAAAACAAGAACATCTGAAAAGAAGGTTGAGTTGAATCCAAACAGTATTGGACTGACAACATTTTAACCAAGATGGGCCAACAACCAGGATTTCAACACATCGTCATTTTATGACACAATGACAATCATCATTTACAGTTCAGTTTATCAACACATGAAAACATCTCTTCCTGTTGATACTGAAAAATCCTTGTGAGATTCAATTAAAAGACAATTTCAAAAAAGCAACAATCGTGTAAGTTTTCAGTGCATCAACTGAAAATGAGAAGAACAGCAGTTGTTCAAATCTAACAGAAATGATCTGCAATGAAGTCTAAAGTGTGACATTTAAGGAGCTTTAATTGTGGTTCACTGCGGTTTGCATTCAGAGGTTCTCTGCTGGAAAAAATGAGGTTTGATGTTGAAGTAGAAGCAACGGACAATAAAAATATCACTGCCATCAGAAAACAGACCTGACCGGATCAATATCAGGGCTGAAATTCCCCCTATCTGCTGGGATAGACTTACATTGACAGTGGCATGTATACGTGCACAAATTCCTTTATGAATGTCCTGCTTACAAACACTGACACCCAGAGGACAAGTGGATGATGATACCTAAGCAGCAAACCGAGACAAGATAATATTCACTTACACACACACACACACACTAATGAGTGAGTGAGAAAGATAGAAACAACAAACAAAGGGATGATGTCAGCTGCCATTTGGACAGAACGTTCTGCTCCACATGATCCAACACAGTAGATGAAGTCGAAGTGTGTGTGTGTGTGTGCTCACGAAGAATCAGGAGATTAATATGCTAACTACAGCAAATAGCAGCTTTGTGTCATTGGTTCCAGTAAACAGTAAACTGAGACCCACAAGGAATGAGCACGCACACGCACACACACACACACACACACACACACACACACACACACACGGTTGTGGTGTCAGGTGAGATTGTGTGTACTGCAGATGTAAACTAAAAGCCTCTATCGAACACTTGAACTGCTGTGGTGAGGGGAGGTGAGGAGGTTCCCTGGGGAGGAAGATGTGGAGGAGGTGGGGGCAGACAGACTGGAGAGACAAAGATGGACAACTAAGTGATAAAAGATGAGGAGGAGGCTGACAGGGAGAAACATGACACCGCCCTTGGGCCCTGAGTGGATTTTACACACACACACACACACACACACACACACAACACACACACACACACACACACACACACACACTCAAACAACAGCAAACAAGCGATCACGGCAGTCTTAATATTCACATGGAAAAAACACAAACATAAACACTGTCAATGATGTTGGGACCAAAGAACCACTTTCACATAAGCTGCTGGCTGATATTTGTCACATGCCGATATGTCTGTCTCAGCGTAGAGTTCACGTCATCTAACACAACCAATAGCAGGCAGACGTGCTTCATTTAATCTGGAGAACATTCAAAACTCTGAGACACTTAAACACACAACACACATGAGGAGGTTTCTGCTTGACATGCTTGTTTGTATGTTTACAGAACGGTTAAACACACACATACAATCACAGACACACACACTGCTGACCAGGTCCCTTGCAAGTCAACTTGTAATCCTCAGATATGACAAGCAGCTTCTGTCAATATGAAACCAGACCGAAGCTCGGCTGCATCCATTTATGAGGTAAACAGCTTCTTATATGTCCATGAGGGATTTGAGAGGCAGCTGGCAGAGACATATTAAACCAAACGGACCTCTGCCCACCCCACCCTACTGCCCCATGTGCCCTGCAAGACCCCAGCTGATGGTAAATCAATATAACATCATCTGTCAGACAAAACTGAAATAACTAACTACTGGTATGTTGAACGCGAGTGTTCCTCTTCTCCTATGTCAATAAGGTTATGTGAATTGTTACAAACTGATGTAAAACACTCGCACACTAAAACAAAGCAGTATAATAACTGCCACTACGTGGCAGTGTCAACAATGATGGAAAAAAAATGACACTGAGATCTCATTTTAAGCCAACAGTTGTTCATTTCCACATTCAGCATCTCTCATTGTGTTCATTGTGTTTCTGACATTCCCTCTCTTTTTGACCTCCAGCTCATATTTTGTTAAATGCCAAAAAAACAATGTTTACATTGCTTCAGTGAGAGTATCGCCGTATTCATCATTAAGTATCTACTTATTCTGTCCGCATTTTAATAATAATACCATCACCCTCTGAAAATGATGTCATATTATATTAATTTTTTTTTTTGAAATGGAAAAATACAATTACATAGGCTATTACTTTCAAGACGATGAGCCTGAACGCTTATACCAGCAGGGGGCAGCATATTATCCAATGCTATTGTCATTGCTAGTCATCAAGAGCCTTTGGACAGTGCATATCTATTTAGTTTTATCACCCACGCCAAATAACAAATCACTGGGGATCACACAAATAAGACTTTACAAGTACACACACACACACACACATACAGTGTGTGTTGCCTGTTCCAAGGACCCCGTGGGATGGACTGCTTCACCAGCTGTGTTCTGACACACAGGAACACTGAGGGCCTGGAGACAGCCACACATGCCTGCACACACACACACACACACACACACACACACACACACACACACACGCACGAGCACGCGCACGCATCACATACTGACGCTGGACCATCTCTGGAAGAGAAACAAACAACCTATATGGACGAGTGCAAACACTCAGCCAGTTAACACACAACTATTTGTAAGAATATCACTTAAAATATGAAGAACCCAATAACACAGGTCTTAGTGACACATTGTTCTTTACTGATGAGAGAGATGTCGAACATTTCTGTCGGAATGACTGATCACAGCATAGATACCGTATCTAAAGAATCAAACTGTAGGTGAAACATAAAAACTGAAACACTGCTCTGCAGAAGGATGATTTCCATGTGTGTCAAATATAACTCATCATCTTGTCTTCTCCAACAAAACCTTGTGGTTTCATCTTAATGTCTGTGAGAAGCAGCAGAGAAGCAGAAGAGGACGAGGAGGTGTGTTTATTCATCTGTGGAACGGACACTTGACCTGGTTTCTTGGTGCTGCTATGGGACGAAAAGCAGCTGGAGACACATGCACAAGCGTGCGCATGCACACACTCATAGAAACAGAACTATCATTGTATTGTGTTGTGTTCTGCGTCTAGTAGTGGAACCTTTTGTGATATTCAGACAGACTGCTGACAAATCAAAGTGTACAAAGCGGGGGGCAAGCTTCTGCAAGGGGGTGGGTCGGGGTGTGGGTGTTTACATGTTCTAGTCAGAGAAAAACGGAAAGGCACAAGTGTAACCGCATTAGCTGCAGCTTCAATAACGTGCTGTTCCTGTCACTGAGTGACATTCTGCATTTTCACAACTCAGAGCAGCCCGTTTCGCTCTCGGGCCCATCACCTCCTGACAGAGTGTCATAATGCTTTGAGCAGACCTCTTGAAAGGTTCATATTTAACATAAACAGCACATGAAGCAAGATTTGGACCACATCAGCAACAGTGCTGCAGTATTTTCAAGTTCACTTCAAGTTCAAACAAAGAGTCAAAACCAGTGGTCACATCACTGAACAGTTCGATGGTAATATAACCAGTGGGATCATCTCTGAAGCAATTCTGGTAGCTCCTGCCAGCCCCACATCTGTTGATAAAAATATGATTGAATCTCATGTCCACGCCTCAGGCCATGTCCACATGTACCAAAACAATCTTTTTATTTTCTCCGTCTTCCTTGGCATGTTAGTGTGCAGAAGAAGTTGTGGAGATGGTTCAGCATCCATCTATCCATCAGCAAGGAGAGCAGTAGGACGGGGAGGAGGAGGCAGGATGGTGGGGGCTTAGGTGAGTGTTTGGGAGACAGACAGAAGTGAGAGACAGGAGAAACTGAGGTGAGTTAGGGTGAGAGACAGGTGAGGTGTGTGTGTGTCACATGAGAGAAAGACAAGGTTTTAAGTGACACAAAGAAGTGGGCTGTCTGTGTGTGTTGGCGTGCAGAGAAACAAAATACAGGCAGACAGGAGGACACAAATATGCCTAAACTGCTGTGTGTGTGTGTGTGCGTGGTCAGTCAGGTGAGAAAAAAGCTGATGTCTTGTAAAAGGCTGAAAGCTGATCCAGTTGTCCAATGCACAATTTGATACATGCGAGCTGCGCATGCACACACGCACACACACTAGAGTCATCATCAGATTATGTTTCAGCAAAAATGCAACAACCCTGCTTAAACAGCACTTTGACAGACAGACGGATGGACGGACGCATGCACAAGAACGTCGACTTATCCCACCCTCAGATTATGTGCGGACAACGCACCTCCACTTCCTCCTGTTGCATCAGCATGTGTCCAATATATCAACACTGCTGTACTGAACTGGTGATGTCATCTTCTGACAGAACATTAACATTTTGCTTTGTTACCAAAATCTGTTCTACTTACACATCCAGAAACGTTGATCTGAAGTTTACTTTGAGTTTTTAGTGTCTGGTCTTCATAAATTCGATTACAGACTTCTGGAATCAAGCATGGAAATATTTAGTTGTCCTAGTACAGACACTGACATCCAATAGGTATATGTGTATGTGTGTGTGTGCGTGTTCTCAAACACACACACACACACACACACACACACACACACACACACACACACACACACACACATACACATGCAGGAGGAATGAGATCCAGAACAGCGGGTCTAAATCAGCAGTAGTCTGATTATCTCTGTCAGCAGATTCCCACATGAAGGGTTAACTGCCTCACTGCAGCCACGAGCATTGAGTCTATAGGCCTGCGTGTGTGTGTGTCTGTGTGTGCTATAGCATGTGTATTTACACATCTGTTAAGCTGTTCGTCATGAGATAATGGGGCCAGAGGAGAGAGCACGTACAGTATGTACATATGAGGCTGTGCCAGAGTGAAACATGGTATTAGACTTGCATAGAGGGCTTAAGGCGGATGTGTTTGTATGTGGGTTACGCTTCATTTAAACTGTAGGCACAAACATGTCTGCAGTTTTACACCGTCTGACCTGCACCAGAAGAAAACTTATCAGTTTAGAAATTTGTAGTTTCAGTTTAGTACTTTCTTGAAATCACATTAAAAAAGTCAGATAAAGCATCTGATACTGTAAGATATATGTGATTGAAGATGGGAAGGTTAAATCGTTTCTGTCGCAAGGAATTAAAACAAGTCATGGGTCAACAATTATCATGTGACCCACTAACCTTTTCGATGTAAGATAAGAGATGATATAAACCGGCCGCCTGCGGTTCATCTTCCTCTGTTCTGGAAACATTCATTTTGACAGTAAAAATGTGCTGTGACCTTTGACCGGAATAAACTTGAATAAACAGCGTTTTTTTCAATTAACTTAATTTGTTTTGTCAATTTAATAATTTGTTTTTTTCTCAAAAAAATTCTCTAACTGCTAAAAATAAAAAACCTGTCAGTGAGAAGTATGTGTGTCTCTAATGAGGTGTAAGACAAACAATGCACGCTCCACATCATCACGAGTGTTCGCCAAAAGCTAAGGATGTGGAGAGATCTCATTGGATCTGACACAGAGACACAAACTGGGGGGCTACAAGCTTCGAAGTGTTTGTGGCCGTTTCTAATCAGCAGCAGGTTAGTTAAAAAGGAACCAGTCAGGGACCAGTAGGTAACTAGCTTAGCAAATCAGGCACTTTTCCCACCACACCCCTGAAAATGCGCACGCACGCGCACACAGACACACACACACACAGAATTGCTTTATTTTCTGTCAATGGGTTTGTTTTTAAGATGTAGTGTAGAAATGTGTTGTTGGGGCTTTTCCTGACCTACTATGTTGTGATGAAAATGTAAACTTACTCCATCGCCGCAGTGTAGTTGGACATTTGGTGCAACAGGACCACACCCTGTTAACTGGTTGTCATTGAGTCATTGCAGAAGGACTGATATCCGTGATAAGCATGCACATCAGAAGGAATATGACTGACACGATTGAGACTGGGCCGCTGTTTCTGTTGTTCTCACAGAGAATCGACAGCGGTGTCACCTTCCCCTGGTTCAATACCTCTGTCCTCTACTTCCTGTGTGCACGACACCCGACGCCACTGCTGTGCCTGTGTGATGTCCAAGTACTTTCAGTAGGGGTGGGCCAGGATAAAGTTGCATGTTGTTGTTTTGTTTTTTTGCACAGCAGCATTTTCTGAGTCCATACAAAGCTGTGTCCCCGCACCGAGACAGAAATGAGTGCACGTAAAAGTCACATTACCAGACAATACACAAAGACAATCAATCGTACAGATGCTAAATTGACAAGAGCTGCGTCTGTCGATACATTCACTGGCAGAAACAGCTCCTTGGACGTAAACCTCAGAGCTGCTGCATAGGGGTCATGTCGATGCTCCGCCGACGGCATAGGGTACGGGGTTGCCTAATGTGCACCTCTCAAGAAATATACCCCTGTGTGACTGCAACTTGGACTCCTGTTGACGGCAACAAGTGTGATTGGACTGTTTGCGTCATGTGACTTCCCCAGCTGTTCTGTGTGAGCAGAAAAGTATGACATTCTTAATGGGACTGCAGCGGTGACAAAATCTGCTCACTATCAGTCAAGAGAGCTTGAAGTAACCCAACAAAACAAAAGCACTGATAAGCTTTACTAACACCATTATATGACGGTACCCCCGCCCCTCCCGGACGGTCAAGTTCCAGTGGAATAAACTGGTTGTCTGGTGCTCCTAAGTGAGCACATCAGAAGTGTCAGCCATTATCAGCTACACGGACCGTCGTCACACAGCTGCTCTTTGAAGAGAAGTAAAAACATCCCTGCCAATATAGGTGGGTTGGGGAGGGCTTTTTTTGACATGCCATATTTTGACTGAGGTGGCACACGCACAAACACACAGCATCATGATCAGAACCCCTGTGGAGAGAAAACACACGCACCCCATTACAGAGTGTGTGTATTGATGTGCGACTGTCAAAGACAAGACTGTCAAACTCTGTTTGCTTTGTGTAGATCGATACCGCCACCTGTTAACGTCTCCAGACGCTACGTTGGTGTATGTGTGTGTCCTTCACTGTTTTTGTGCGTACGTGTGTCAGTTTGCATGTGTCTATCTTCAGCTCTTTCTGTCACTCTGTGTGTCTGTCAATCTGTGCATGTCTCACTGTCTATGTGTGTGTGTCCTTCATTGTGGTGTTGTGTGTGTGTGTGTGTGTGTGTGTGTGTGCGGGGGGGGGGGGG
>CAAKHB010002706.1:83570-101928 GCA_901007665.1 Aeoliscus strigatus
CAGGAGGACTGCATGTTAATTTACTTTTTTTGCTGTGAAAAGAGAAATGGGCTTCTGCAATCCACTAGTCTGCATCTACCTCTCATCTGCTGGACATTGTACATGCACCTCCAATCAATCACACACACACACACACACACACACACACACATTTTACTGCATGTGTTTGTGTGGAGGGGAGGAGAGGGGATGTACCTCCTTTTACCTCATGCACACACACATACACACACACACACACTCCATCTCGCTCTCTTACGGCCACTCACTCACTGGGCTGCAGCAGATGAACACCCAGCTGCTTCTTTTACACTTTAGGTTTCCTCTAAATGTGTCGCATTTGACGTGCTGCAGAAAGAAGTAAGAATGAACTCAGATGCCTTCCTCACCAAGGTGCAATCCACACTACAGCTGGCGAAACAAATCAGCGACGAGCAGAAGTTGTACAGATACAAGGGGGTGTTGTACCCCCGCCTTATGTGCCCAGAGGACCATTTGAAGGCTCTGGAGAGCGTCACGGCTCGAGAGGATGACATCCTACTGGTGGCGTATCCCAAATGTGGTGAGTAGCAGAGAGAAGCAAACATGTCAGAGAAGTTTTCTGTGCAGACAAGTGACCTTCGACTTCCCTGGTTAATGATGTAAGGTGATGTAAAGTGATAAAATGAAGCAAGCTTATCTCAGAGTTCAACAGCCAATGAAACGTAGAGAATATATAATTGTGGTAAATCTTGTGACCAAATCAATGCTTTAATCATTGATATACTTTTGGGAAATTATGTAGTTAAACGTCTGAAAATGTTCCTGGTAACTGAAATAAAATTGATTTAAACATTTATCGAAATTAAGATAATAAAATGACTAAATTCTCACTCAATGACTAACTACTAAACAAAAGTTTTTTATTAAACTGTAAAAACCAACATACTGTACACGTTGGCACAAGAGGCTGCACGTTTAAAAAAAAAATCCCAGCACTTTTCTGCCACGAATAACTGAACTCCACAAAACTCAGTTAGGTGAATAAACAAATTCATCCAAATGTAACATAGAGGTGTTTGCGTGTCCAGTACGGAGAGCAGTGATTGGACTACGTCATTACATACACAGCGAGTCGCTTTGCACATTTCAGACTAAATCACAACAATAGAACATCCAACATTGAAAACTAGTTCTAGCTGTTGTTTCTGCTGAGCTACACCAACACATTTGTTACTTCACTGAACATTTCAACTGACTCAAGAACGCGTCCACCATCAGCGAACGACTGTCTGACATTCCTTTCATCGTGCATCAATCACAATATTAGTGAGTGAAAATCGAAAGAACCTAGTTAGATGCTCTCCAGATGTAAAAGCTGGCGCGCTCAAGGGAAAGTCTTTGCATCGAATTTGACTTTTTTCAATTGAAACGTCACGCTCCCCTTGCAGGAACTCTGTGTCAAAGACTGAGCCAATGTGATGATGATTTATTGACCACCGTGTAACTCGCCTTTAGTCTCTCCCTTAAAAACACAAAGCGCTCTTGGTGCGGTTTGAAACCACACGGCATTCCCGCCGCTGCGCTGGAGGAATGTGATTGTGCTTTCCTTTTTGGGGGTGAGTGTTGACTTTTGAAAAGGCTTTGACATGCCTGCTCACTGGTGGAGAAATGCCACAAAGACAGATGAGCTAACCGACATTAGAAGAATGTTTGATCACACACATGAAGCACACAGGGCCCTGTTTGGATGGGGGCCCGATGGGGGACGACAGAGCTATTTATCTCTGGATACGTGATTATACAATGGTGAGGAATTCTGTGTATGCCTGAATGCCTCTTGTTGCTATATGCCACGATCCGCACATTACACAACTAACTGCCACAGATAATGGCTGACTGATGTCCCAGTGATTTATGTAGATAGTGGAGCTGTGACCCATCCTTCACCCCAACACGCTCCTAATCTAACAGGTCCAAGAGGTTTTAAGGGTCAAACTGATTGTGGTAGATGATTCCAAAGGAGAGGGGCTTAAAGAAAGAACACTCTTGTTACTGTCTTGTTCTTCTTCTCCGAGACTTCAGGAACCACAAGTAATCCTGGATCTTCTAAGCGACGATCTGGTAGGGTAATGAGATGCTATGAATTCGTTCACCTATGGTGCCACCTGACCCTTAAGATCTTTATACATAAGATGAAGTACGGACCCGGTCCCAATCCCATCACGAGTGTCATCAGATGACAATGAGTAGGTGATTTGGGAGTCTGAACACTGACACACGTTTTGCACCTAAACACAAGACAAAGATGAAATTATGTTTACATGTATTGTGTGTCTGTGTCTTTAGGGTTTAACTGGATGGTTGGCGTGGTGAGGAAAATCATTGCAGAGGCCACAGGGATTGAAACCGAGTCCAGCATGCCCCCGCTGATCGAGTTCTTTGGACCAAATGTCTTAAAGGTGTGTACCTTTTCTTCTGTGTGCGACGACTATGTGAACACATGCAACTGTAAATTGTAGTTTTACATTGAGTCATTCTAGTAGTTTGGAACAGAGCTCCCACATGCACACACACGACCAGTGCCGGAAACAATCATCTGCATGACCTCAAACTACCTACTTGTCCATGGACCCCTCAGAGGTGACCACATATAACGGACCGTCACATGTAGGATAAATATGTATCGTGTCGGGATAGTGGGCACTCTTGCTCAAGTATTCCCTCATCCTACTGTTTGCCATGATGCATTAGTTACAGCTGCACGTACACACATTCTATTTTGTGAGCTAGGCTACACTAGTTAGCCAGCTGCTTCACACTGCAAACCCAAAGTGCCAGAAAATGTTGTATCTTACTGAAATAACGACTATATGATGTAATAAATGATGAAATGATGAAATAATAATGATAATGATTAGTTGGTGCTGCTGACTCTCTCTCGTCAGGCGATGGACCACACTCCCTCCCCCAGGTTTCTTGGGACTCACCTGCACCCGGACAACATCCCTGCCTCCTTCTACGCAAAGAAAACAAAGGTCAGCTTCAGACCGTGTGTCAGTGGTGACAGATGATGTGTGTCAGTCAGACACACACACACACCTCTGAGACCATCTTAAAATACAGTGAGGGATCAGGTTAGAGTGAACAGTGTGACTGGGTTACGTTCTGTTCAACACGGTACAGATGTTGGTGATCTTCAGGAACCCCAAAGACACTCTGGTCTCCTTCTATCACTTCTCCAACAACAACCCTGTTCTCCCATCCGGACAGTCCTGGGAGTCCTTCTACTCGCACTTCTTGTCTGGAGACGGTAAGCTGCCGCACACTTCAGATTAATGTCATACACGGTGAGCGGCCCCAGACTTACAAAGGATATTGACGTTTAGGGCTAAACTGGAGTTGACCACTTGACCTGTGCTCTTAGCGTGAGCTTACCCTTCAGGGCCCCCTGACCCCTATGTGACTGATGCCTGAAGCCTCTAGGACGCCCTTGGGCATTTCAAGAGCCTGCTGACCTCCACAGCCCTTCAACACTTAATCCAGATTTATACCTCAGTGTTGAATGTACGCACAGTTTTCCCCCACAGTTTCCCCATGGCCTGTCCAACGGAGCAGCAAATCATAGTTGTTTCCATCTACCCCTCCCCAATACAAGAATGTATTGGGGAGGGGTAGACCGTAGACCGTAGACCATTGTAGACCGTAAGTTACACACAATATGGCACAGAGTATCAGTTGTCAATTTTCAAAACAACTCACAGATGCAGATTCTTTCCTTCTTTTTAAATTACTGATGATCTTTTTTGAGGGGGAGTAGTGTGTGTGTGTGGGGGGGGGTGTAACATACCACCTTAAACATTGAGCTCTACATTAATGCAGCACACAGTAGCTGCTCGGTACATTATGACATATATGTGGTTGACTCAGATGTACCATAAATGCTTATGGAGAGGAGCAGATGAAGTATTAAACGGCAGCGTCTGCAGTTATATGTCCCTCCAGTTGAGGATAACAAGACTATAAAGAGTTTACGGCTTCAGGTTTCTTGTCCATGTCTACTGCGTGAAAAACCCTGACTTTTCAGAAAAGTTTTATCAGACACATTCTTGGCTGTCACATTCTGACATTTCAGTTTTCCATCACCATGAATGTTTCCAATGGTGGAAAAACTAGCAGTGGTGTTGTCTCAAAAGTAAGTATCCGAACTTTGTTAACACTGTTATATTACTGTGACATGTAACATGTTACATGTGTTACATTCACATCTAAAATGCTGAAGTATCTTCAAATCAATACATTACCTGTGTGTGTGTGTGTGTGTGTGTGCCTGTGTGCAGTACCCTGGGGTTCATACTTTGACCACGCTTTGGCCTGGGAGAAGAAAATGGACGACCCCAGTGTGATGATGGTCACTTATGAAGAACTGAAAGAGGTAGTTCACAGAGTGTTTGTCACACTAGACAGGAAGTGACAGCACATTTCACATGGCATCACACTTTTAAGGTTTTATACTGAAGTATTCTTATTATACTTCATGTCAGTATTTAAATGAGCTGACATGAAATTAGCTGCGCATCATTTGTTACATTTGTCTTCAGCCAAACTGCAGCAATTACAAAGGAAGTATATTGAGTATAATGTCATTAAAATGTTATATCAGAATTCTTCTCTATGTGAATATTTCAGATTGTGGATGCACCATGGATTGATCAAGTGAAATAATCCCATTTTTTTTGTCCTGCAGGACCTAAGTGGCGGCATTCGTCAGATCGCCAACTTCTTTGGCTTTGGTCTGACAGAGGCTCAGGTGCAGCAGGTATCAGAAGAGAGCACCTTCACCGCAATGAAGGAGAGGTCAGCGAAAGCTAAAGGTGCTCTGGGAAGCATCATCTTTCGGAAAGGTGATATGCCTGTTTCATCCTCAGCAAATTTTCCTGAAATTGTCCTGAAATGTCCACGTCTGGTGTTAACGTGCCTGAACAAAATTAAAAATATGGTTTTAGTGAGTGGAGTGAGATTAAGAGGACCATTGGCAGTGATCAATACCACCAGATAAGTGATATTGAAGTGCAATAGCTGTATTTTAACCTGTAGAGGGCATCACTTGGTATATTTGGTGCAGAAGTATTAAGGATCAGTAGTGTAGAGGCTTATATGTATTTTTTTCTTATCGTTGAGCAGGAGAGGTCGGAGATTGGAGGAACCATTTCACACCAGAACAGAGTCAAGAAATGGACCAGACCTTCAATGAACGCCTGGCAGGAACCCGCCTGGGAGACAAACTCAAGTATCAAATACACTGCCAGTAGGAAAGGCAGAAGTAAAAGAGTTTGGGGCACTGAACTAAGTCTGGCAGACATCTGCAATAACAAAGGCACAGCAACGGTGCAGCTTTAAGTCATTTTTGATTTCATTGGCTAAAAGATGAGTCTGAGCAAACGAGAAACAGCCATCACAGAGAAATGTAAAGGACGAGACAATCAACTACTCTTACACCTTCTGACAGTTGAACCTGTTTATTGTTATTATTACATATTATAATTAAAATACACAAGGCACTACTCACATAAAAGCAGTTTTTTTCTCTGCTCATTTTAACAAACAACCTGAAACTGAAAAATGTCCCATGCAGGGTGAAAAGGACATGTTCCACTTTCAAGCCAAATGAATGTCAAGCACTCCCTCTACAGGCAGCTATGTGTAACTCCAGAGACAAACTGGGATATGATTTCTGGTTATTGTGTGTGTGTGTGTGTGTGTATGGTCACTGCTGGGAATCAATGTGTGTATGATGACAAATAAAAACGTATTTCACCTGAAACGGTTTGTTTTGCAGTTGTTTGGTCTAAAGGACATAAAGAACAGAGAATTCCATTTGCTGAGATATTTATTTACACACTTACCTAGTGAGCGTTATATGAAAAGAACATTTTTTACAGTTTATTTACATCACCTGTAAGGCATTATGAAAAAACTGTACAGTCAAAGTCGTCGAGAAAACAAACAGGTTTTACATGAAATATAAGTATAAAATAAAAGAACTCAAATCGATAATAAAACTTAAATAAAATCAACAGGTGTAACATTAATCCATCTGAACTCTGGATGTACGTAATGTTTCACCAATAATCAGAATGTTTCATTAATAATTGGAATATTTCATGTTTATACAGACTAAGGGAACATCAAACCAACCTGCTAAGCATTCTGGGTAATTACTGAGCTCAAACTGAGACCATATTGCACTTTAAAAAGTGGAGTGGAGTGTTCACCTCTTTCATTTCATCTGTCACAAACAAACAAACAATCTCTTTACTAAAAAAAAATTCTGATTCCCACCACTTAAAACTCTGCTGTCGGTATCTTTTTAAAAAAATGTTTCCATTGAATACAGAAAGATTTCCTCTCCAGTTAAATATGTATGAGTCCATTAGTTTATCTGCACTGATAAAAACATTTGACCACAAATTAAATTTTACCTTTCTTATTCAGTCACACATTATCAATTGCTTCCTTTCAAAGGACCACTGAATGTTTGGGACATGAAGCTGTGAGAAATGAAATAGCGTCACCTCACAGCGATGGTCCAAGACCATGCACACACAAGACACGTTGATAAACGCTCTGTATCGCCCCCTGGTGGCTTGTTGGAGTAAATGCCATAAGCCCTGTGGTACATAATGCAAGACAGACAAATGTTTGTGTGATTTCATATCCTTCCTATCACATTGAGGAGGAAGTCGTGATTTTCAGTGGCGCAGTAATGGACAAATTAACAGACTTCTCTTTGGGAATTCAAGTCAATATGAACTTTTCATACGTGTGATTGTTTCAAAGTTTTCTGATTACTATTTGCTCCACTATTACTACTATTACTTCCAAATGCATCATCAGCACTATGTTCTCTGTATCCAGGATATTTTTAGTCGCACAGGGAAGGCACGCAGTCCAGATATTATATACAACCTATACTCAGGATGTATGAAAGGTCACAGATGTTGAAATGTCTTCTGTGTTTGGTTTGATTTGGATCACAGAGTCTGAAAACAACCAGCAGAGGGAAATAATTGACGGCACGTTGTTATTTCATTGACATGAAAATGAATTTGAAATGAATGTGATTCATTTTAATTATTTGTGAAGCTGGAAAAGAAGATTTGTAACAATCCACTGTCAATTAACAAAATATCTAACATTATGTAATGTTCTCTGCATTGAAACACAAACAAGACAAAACTTTTGTCTGGGGGGTGTTTGTTCATTCATTCACAGAGAGAATGTAAACGCTAAATATCCCATGAAACACGGAGACAAGAAAAATGAGATTCTGACCCCCAGAGTTTCTTATCATCTCCGATAAGTTGGTCTGCTGACGGTGTGTTACGGGTCATTAGAGACGTAAACGGTGGCACATCTAGTGTTTGTTGACGACAGGAGTGTGTTGAAGACAAATGGGGGGAAAAAAGGCTGAACATGAACAAGGACCCCGTTAGCGTTAGCACGTGTCCGTCAGAGGCAGAACGTCAGGAAGTCAAGTTAACGTCATCTAGAGTCGAATCCAACCACAAGCGTCCTACCTGACAGCAACAAAGGCTCAGAGTACAAACAGTACTGATGCCTCCCTCATCGTCAGATTATTATGCGCATTTCTACAAAACAGAAAATTATTTAGATTCACTCCACTCCTGGTAAAAACTCTTCTTGTAACATCTAAAGACATCATGTCAAAATCTGAAGGGCTAGCATGTTGTTTGTAGCAAGAGAACTTCAGGAGTTACTAACACTGACAATCATTGGTTAACCTGCAAATACTTTTTGGAAAAGGTTGAATAAGATTTGTCCTCCACCCGTCACATGTAGAACCCTTTATTTGCCCTGACCAACTAGCTTGCGGCCCTCGTAGCAACAGTCAGCTAACAGCTACGTTAGCATGTTCACTGGAGAGAACAAATGGCTCTCCACAATTTAGTGACGATATCCAGTAGAAACCCACATGTGACTGTAGTGGCTATTTGGAATTTCTCTATTTTAAAAACAATATATTTAATGGATTTAATGCAAATGACACACAATAAGTTCCAGCCAAATTTTCCATCTTAATGCCCATTCATGTAGTTCATTTTGTGTAGTTTTTCAAGCGTAGCTTTAGTGCTGCAGGTATAAAGTGCTTGAAGAGGAAAACACTGTTTTAATGCTGCATTTACAGTACAGATACGTATTCATTCACCCACAATTCACCAGCACAGCTGCCTGGAATGACGAGGTCAAAGTTCACAGGCCGAAGACAGACGTGAACATCACGGAGAAACATCCGATGGGTGCTGGGTGAACACGTTATGGTAAAACTCTTGCGTGTTTTTATTGGGGACAGATTGGCTTTAAACACTTGGAGGGGAACGTACGCAGCAGATGAAACAAACGATAAAGCCGTGAGAAAATGATTAGCACCAACAAATTAGGGAGTGGAACCGTTTTTTCTTCCACACAGAACTCGACGCTCTGCTTTAGTGGTGTAAAACCGTCCACAGCTGCTGTGTACAAGCTCTTCATAATAAAACAATGCAGTTTGTGTGTGGAGGGAAAAAAGCACACGTCAGAAGGGGACAAGGAATGAGTCAGGTGATTTGATGAGTCAGATCAACTGACAGAGCTGCTAAAACAGCTCGTTCAAAATGAAATACTGACTAACTGTCCACAGATTCAGGAGCCACGTCCTCCTCCGTCAGCTGGCGCATTCGTGCCAAGACGCTTCAATCCTGCTGGCGTCCGGCTGACGACAGCTCCCTACTTCATGTCATAGTTTCTAGTTTCAGAGCTAGATGTTAGCTTCAGCTCCCAACCGTCATTTACCTCTGAGGTCCCGGGCTGTACGGGCGCTTGAAGGGATGTGGCGTCGACGTGTGCTGGCGTTAACTTCTCAAAGCTGGGCTGGAGTTTTTGTCCGTCTCTTTGTTTCCGTCCTTCATCAGCGCAGAAAACACCTGAAAGACAGACGGGTCGGTAAGATGCGAGCAGGTTTCCTTCACGAGAGCGTGCAGAGGTACGGCTGACCTGAGCCCATCGGCGGTTCCTGCTGATCATGTGTGTGTTTGCCATGGCAACAAAGAGTGTGTGCGACTGCAGGTCCTCGGGCAGGCGGGTGAGGAACTGAGCAATGTGGATGAAGTCCATCTGAAGAAGGACGTCTTCAAACAGACGCAGGATACCCAGACCCGTCCGGAACAAACTCTCCTCCCCGTCTCGGCAGAAGACGTCCCACACTCGGCACGCCACATCCAGTGGGAGGGACTTACTGTAGAGAGTGAAGATCCTGCATGGCGACACACAAGAACGCACACAGAGGTGTGTTGACAGATGTGTCTTTGTTCGTCATTCTTGAGATTCTTTGTTTCTTTAAATACACGTAATTATTATTATTAGTAGTAATAATACATTACTATATTCATCAGTTGATGGAGGGATGAGTATCCAAGCTTACTGGATGACTCACCAGTCGATCAGATAGAGGTCAGGGGTCAGGTTGTTGGTCTGGAAGTGGCTGAAGAGACGAGGAAGATTCTCCTCAAAGAAGACCTCAAAGACGGCAAAATACTTCAACATCTGTCGCACAGAGGGAAGACAGCAGATGGGGTGAGCTGACAGGAAACAGTGTGATCAGTGAGAGGTGAATGAACGAGGGAGAGTACCAGTTCATGGTCCACTCTGAAGAACGCCATCTGACAGGGTTTGTTCAGCAGGTTGGCGAAAGTGATGAAGGCGTCGGCCTCCTCCAGGTTGAGGATCAGAACGGCAGCGATAAACGACATTCCCTGGACCTGAGACGCCACAAAACACCTGATCGTTGGTTCTCCTGCTGAGCTCAGAGTAACCCAGACACCATTTGTGACGTTTCTACACAAGTCTCTGAGACCTATATATATTTCATCAACATGAGTACTACTTAATTCAAAAACCTGGTGAACATGAACTGATACATGTATCATTCCACCGCAGGCAGCAGAAGACCTTCTTTATTGGTTTCTAAATGGCTGCTGTCATTGAATTCTCCACAAACTGTAATAATAATTATATTGACTATTTTTTGATGTGTCAGGCTTTACCGGGTTCAGAACTAAACCAGATAGCATCACTTGTCACAACACTCCATTGTAACATCTGTACACTGATGAAGAGTTAATGCAAACACACACATCTGTAATCTAAGACGGAGTTTAATGCGCACACACACACACACACTAATCTCAGGCAGGAAGTGTTTAATGCACCATCTGTAATCTAAAGAAAGTAGTGAGGTTCCCACACACACATCTGTAACCTGAAGGGATTTAAACACACACACACAAGGAGAAGAGGAGAAGACTCACATATCCAATGTCCGGTCGGTAACAGGTGTAAGCTCCCAGGACGCTGTGCAGGAGGTCATGGTAGGGACCCCCCTGTACACAAATAATCAGATTAATGATCCAGGCGAAGAGGAAAAGGAGGAGGACAGGAGAGAGGCTGTTACCTTCTGGAAGATGAACAGAGA
The DNA here is from genome assembly GCA_901007665.1 of Aeoliscus strigatus. Classification (NCBI taxonomy): domain Eukaryota; kingdom Metazoa; phylum Chordata; class Actinopteri; order Syngnathiformes; family Centriscidae; genus Aeoliscus; species Aeoliscus strigatus. The sequence goes on from CAAKHB010002706.1 coordinate 94,078, forward strand.
GGGGAATGTTCTGGAAATGTCCAGTTTGATGAGATCCAGACTGGACTCTCTGTCTGCCAGAGAAGCTCCTCCGTCTGTTGGAAAAACACAGGTGAGAGACATGTTTGTACCTGTGGGGGCAAGGAGGGGGCAGGGATAAGAATGTTTTAATTTCCCTGAAGGAGTCATCCAAAGGGATCGATAAAGTGGATCTGAATCTGAATCTGAATCTGAAGAGGTGTGGAGGGCCGCAAGAGCCGGAGACAAAGAAGACACTGACGGGAGCGAGGCTGTGCTTTCTTTTTTTAATGATTGTTCCACCCTCCTGTTGGGTGGTACGTACCACTTTCGCTGTCGTTGACTGAGCTGGTCTCGCTGTAGCTCCTCCACTTCTCTTTGGCTCTGGAGAGGAAGATCTCATACAGCTCTGAGACACAAGAATACATCGGCGTCAGCGATCTGCTGTGTCGACATGTGACGCAGACATCAGGACAAGCGCGTGTGTACCTGGTGTGATGTTCAGCTCGTTGCCGATGGCGAGGCTCCACACTCTTCCTCTGACGCTTGGTGGAAGACCCTGCCACCAGAGGTCCCTGACCCGCCGCGTGCCCTTCCTACACACACACACACACACACACACAGACACACACACGATAAAGTCTTCAACTTTAAGGCGTTAACGCCTTCATCCGTTCACACATCCAGTCGGCCGAGGTCACATACATTGTGTCCCAGTGTGGCAGGATCTCATTGTTCCAGATGACCATGGCGTTGGAGATGCTGTCTTCCTGTCGGTGTCTCTCCTTCATCTGGCGTTTCTTTCTCTGAGCTTCTTTCAGCTCTATAGTCGAGCAGACAGGAAAGGAGGATTTTTTTTAACTCGGTGGTGTTAAGACAAGATGTGAGGACATCGTTTTGCCGGGTACCTCTCCTCTTGGCTCCCGCCACCATCTCTTCATACTCCAGCTTGTGTCTCTGGGTTTCCTCCATGGATTTGGCGGGGAGGTTCCTGAAAGATCAGCCAAACAGAGAAGGAGACAGCTCAAGAAATGCTAACTGCTGCTTGGACACAAACCTACTTCAGATAGTGTGTGTGTGCGTGTGTGTGTGTGAGTGTGTGTGTATACTCACGCTGGCCGGTCCTCTAGGATCAGCGCTGTGGTGGAAAGAGGCTCAAACTCGAGGTTCTTCCTCCTGCCTCCCGCCAGGGGGCGATGAGGAGGCGGAGATGCACCCGAGTCAACCTGCTCCATCTGCTCCACCTGCAAACAGGAGGTTCAGCTGTTAATCCGTGCTACGGCTGCTTCCCACAGTCATTCATTGGTCTACTTTTTGTGCAGTAAAAGTGCTTGGGCTGCTGCCCCCGCGACCCGGCCCCGGATAAGCGGACGATGATGGATGGATGGATGGATGGAACAGTTTGATGCTGTTCATGCACTGTTCCTTACAGAGTTGTATATGATACCGATAATGGATAATGTGGAGACACATTATTAGCAGTTTCATTTGCAGGAGGTTAGTGTTTGTTGAGATCTTTCACACTGACAAGCTTGTTCTATTCCTGAACAAGAGCAGTATCACTGTAGTGGGATGTGTTGTATTTGTGTCATACGCAGTGTGAGGGAAAATATATAGTTCTCATGGAAACGACAAAACTTCTGGGAAGCAGGTTTAGTGAATTTTTTTTCATCCTGACATGAATCAAACCAAAGGACTTCAGAGATTTATGAATTTCAGTTTGAATTCAGTTTATCAGTAACCCTGAAATAAGGAAAATTCTGCAGGGTTTTCCTCATTTCAGGGTTAAGAAACTCTGCAATTTTTTTTAAATCGTTACTAAACCTGCTTTCTGGAATAGGCCACAGGACATTGAGGACGTACGAGTATCCGCTTTCCTCGCCGGGACTGTTGGCCGGATCGGTGGATGGGATGAGAAGAAAGACCTTTTCCCACAGTGGAGGTGTCCTTGAGCAACACACCCACACCAAATACACTGTCTTCATTATTTGCGTGTTCTCTGTGTGCTGTCAGATATCCTTTCAGTGCATGTCACCAGAGTAGTGCCGGAATTCCCCATGTAGGACTAATAAAGGTTTTCTTCCTTTCGGTCCGTTCTTTCTTTCTAACCTATTTCTATGTTGTGACCAGTCTGTTTTTTCGTTGGGAGCAAGAGATGGAATGTGATGAAGAAAAATGCAAAGGATGACTGGAGGGAGAGAGACAGAGAGTGTGTGTATGTCACAATAAACTGTTTCTTTACAGGCGTTTACAGCTGTGGACCCAAAGGACAACAACCCTTTCATGGTCTAAATCTCTGTCACCAGCAGAGGGAGCCAGAGTTCAAACTGTAACTGTCGATGGAGGATGGAGGGAGTTCAGTTAGTGTTTTGGGCTTTCATGGAATGTGCCACCAACACAAGTCACAAAAGACATCTAAGTTTAACCCTTTGACGCAGGCGGTATTGCCGGAGATACGGCTGCGCTAGCATACTTTAGAGTACCGTAATTACACGGCTATGTGCGCTATCAGAAAATAATTACTGAAAGCTGAAAAGTTGCACTTGGTTCCCTTACGTGATGTGAAAAAGGAGTTAGAAGGAGAAAATGTCGATCAGATCCTGAAAGCAGTGAAGTTGCACTTCACATCCAAGATGCTGTCATTACTGTAATGACTTGCCAGTGGCAACAGAGCAAATGGGATTATCGTGATGACAGCAGATGGCTGTCTTTGACATTGTCTCCTTCTTTACACCAGGTAGGGGAACTGAGTGACATTTTCAGCTTTCGTAATTACGGTATTCCAAAGTATGCGAGAACGAATGTAGGGCCGGGGACACCGACGGTGTTAAAGGGTTAACCAGTCAGCTACAGCAGAGTTGGCATGAATCAATTTGATAAGCAGAGATTCTATTTTTGACATTTTCAACACGGCAATTACTTTTGCCAAACAGGGAAGAAGAGATGGAAATGAACAATAATTGACTGTCATTAAAATATTCATTCATTATGTCACAATGTCATTCATTAAAATATGACAACTGTGCAGATCTGATCACACAGATTGATCGCACAGATTACTGGATCTGCTGCTGAGGAGAGAAATTAGGATCATCATCCTGCCAGTAATCAGTCCAAGCAGATGTTTTTTTTTTGTCACTGCAAACGCACAATTCAGAGGAAAAAGAGAGACGAAAGTCAGCCTCCTCCTTCCCCTACTCCTCCTCTTTAGTTTTGTCTGTGACGTGTCACAAGTGAAGGGAACTACATCTGGCCAGCTACTTTTCTGATGAATCATCTGACCAGCTGCTGTCATGTGAGCAGCAAGAGTGCCGGCAGCTGTCAGTCTGCTCCAGCAGGAAGGTCACAGCAACAGCTGGGTGTCCTGCACATGCAGCCCGAGCTCTGTCACATTCATCCAAAATACAGATGACACGTCCTCCCGACACAAGCAGCACCTCAGCATCTGGTATCAAGCAATATGAGAAGTAATCAAAGAGCTTTGAACCATTTCTCCTTGTTGATTCCTCAAAGAGACGGTTTCAGCACAATTGTGTTTCTATTGTGGCTAGAACCTGGTAGCTGCTGCTCTCTTGGGTTCCCCCTCCTGTGAGGGACCAAGCAAGCTGAGCTGATACTAAGATGTGATGTCTACAGAGTGCCGGCCTCTGATTTGTCACCAGAGAGAGAGGGACCGGCAGCAGTGCTACAGTTCTTTAGTCCTCGCTTGATGCTCATTTACACGACTCATAGGCGCAAAAACAACACTGTGGTGCGTTAATGAAGTACTGATGTTTGGTGGCTGGTGAGAACGGTCACTTGTGTTCACGTTCCACTACACGGTTCCAGCACGGTCCAGTTTGACTCGGCACAGCTCTACTCGTCTGTTTTGCGTTTACGTATGTCAGGGTTAAAAAAAACAACCAGCTGGCGCCTGAATGGAACCAAACCGAGCCGAGCTGGAAGTGTGTAGTGGAAAAGCAGCAATAGTGCTGCAATCGTATCCAGCTCACACCTCTGTGTGGCCCCATGTCGCCATCCATTTTCATCAAGGGATGTCAGTTGCATCAAACCAATTGCATCTACTTTGTGAACGTTTGGTGTCCATGAGAGAAGACCAGAGTCTGGATCTGGTTATGATGATGATGATGATGATTGTGTTGTGAATGTGTGTGTTTCAGATGTTTAACCTGCTCTGGCGGCGCAGAGGAGGCACGGTCTTTCACTGCACTGTCCTCACTGACTGCTGGTTTGCCAAACAGTCGCCACCCTGTTGCATTATGGGATGGCGGCTTGGACTCTTTGGGTTTCCTAGAAAACAGGCTCCTGAAAAGAGAGAAAATCATCCATCATTTCCTCGTTCTTGAAAAACAATTTGAGCATTCGTTCTTCTGACATCACGAAAAAGCTGCTGGAAAACATTTGTTTTGGAAACAATCAATCTGACCAGGCGTGCAGTCACAGCAGTTTTTGAAGCTGCCAAGTCAACAGTTTGATATTCAGCCACTTCCTTGTTGAACCAAAAAGGAAGTGCAACAAGAGAAAAGAGTTTGTGGTGACAGATGATTGTTTTTTAAGCACAAACACAAAGGAGGAACTAAACCCGCCAAATGCTCTTCTGCGGGGAATACACATTGCTGCGCCCTCTACAGCATGTAGATGGCTTGACAGGCAGCTCAGTGAGCGTACTCCTGGAGAGGAAAGTGAAGAGCTGACAGCGCTCTCAGCACGTCAGATGCAACAGATGAGTCGTCAGTCACCGTTCATACCCCAGCTTGAGTTTTACAGAAACACCTTCCTTCTTGTTAGATCGAGCAGTTTCATGGATCAGATGCAGCCTCCTGAGACACCAGATCAAACAACCTCCTTCAACAGGGACGCAACAAATGCAGAATGGCAGGTGTGTGTTGTAATGTGTGGACAAAAGGAAGTTTGTGAAGAATTAAAGATAACTGATGTGTGTAACTGGTTGTGAATTCATGAATAATGGTCCTGAGAGAACACAACCACACTGCAAAAGGCAGACAACAAAACAGAAGCAAATTTTTTTTTTTAAATTGATCAGCATCCAGATGATGTGTCATTTGAACCGTGAAACCCTGCTCTCACTCAAGTCTCTGCAGATCTTTTCTCCTCTGAGACGCAGAGGCATTCAGCCACAGCTGTCACAGATCGAGGCAAAAAACGATTGTCAGCAGTCATTTTCTCCATAAATCAATGAGCGATCTGGTAAATTGTGAAAAAAAATGCTTTTTGAGCTATTTTAAGGTGGTTCTGCCCCTGGACCCATCATGGTCCGTGGGCCACAGGTTGACAAACCACCACCTGAGAGGTGGTCCTGAAATCAACTTTTTCCTTCCTTTTTCCTCCAGTATGCCATTCATTCCATATACAGACAAATTGTCAATTTTTTAAAATTTTCTTGGAAACCGTTATTAACATGAGTCATAGCTGTTGATTGCCGATAATTCCGCATGCAGTAGTATAAATGAACATTTTGATGATATAATAATAATAAGATAATCACTCGTTGAAATATTTGAATGTGAGTCTGCTGCCAGTCCACAGGCCAAAGGTTGAGAAACTGTTGGCATGGTGACGATTTCTCAAACATATACATACAGTACATGGTATGTGAGTAGAGTGAGAGAATGTGGTAGTAGACAGTGGTCTAGCAAACTCTGTGGAGTGTGACCCCATGGGCCACAGGTTGAGGACCCACCTATGTTTGGCACAGCGATGAGTCTCGCAGTCAGGTCTGACGAATGCTGTAAAACTAGTTGGCCGTCAAAATAAGTGGACTTGAATAATAAGACAATGGTATACAGCGCCTTTTGACACTGTGTGACTATTAGGTCATTAAAATAATCAGACTATAGTTATAATTAGAATAATAATAAGAAGAAATATGTACATAATAACATAATATAAAACACTTGCCCAGAACAGAAACCAGGAAAGACAGATACGTCTTTTTCATTATAAAAACACAGTAGATTGTTAATTATTTTGCATTCAGTACTTAATGATTAACTGTTACAGCATTCAAGGGGGCCTGAGCAGTGTCATGTCAGCAACTGAAAATATAATGTGTCTGCAGGACAGACGGTCTCAATATATGCTGCATCATCATGGCAGGCAGCTGGCTGCTGGTCAAGCGGCGTGCTGAGCTTTGACTGTGAGCCTCCGGAAAGAAGCTGTGGCGAGCGGACGGACGCTGCTTGCTGAGCTTTGCTGTGTCACTCATGGAACTGGGGTACGATTAATATGCAGCTCCAGGCCGCAGACTGAGACGCCATGTTTCCATAAAAAGATGTGGATATGGGTCAAATGGTCACTTGGCAACTGTCATCCTTATCTGCTCTGCCCGTAACAGACAAAGATATTAAATATGGAACCAGCTGATCTAAGAGGACGATTCATACGCTTCAGTGATAGCTAAACTTTATGGAGAAGGTTTCAAGAATCTAAATGTTACTAGTCTTCACTGGCCAGTTTACTAGGTACACGACGACACGGACGATGACGCTGGTCTGCTGCTACATCTGAATGCTGATCGGCTTCACACATCTGACTGATGCAACACAATGAAGACAGAAGCAGTCAATCCAACCAAATGGCATTTATATTCAGTTAATGCGCAGTGCGGTTTAAATCCATCCTGCATCCCCTGGCCTTTACCTCCTGACGCCATGGCAACCCAAACCTGGCCCTTTACCGATGACAGTCAGTAAAGAACATCATTGTTCACATTGGCTGCCCACATCTGTGACAGCATCTATCAGCCGATTCTGGACAGGACGTCTCTGTTTTCTTCAGAGACAATCACCCATCACCTTCTGCAGCAGGGTGCTTGAGGATCTTCTATGAGTCTGTGGTGGTCAGAGGCATCCTCTGTGTTGTGGTGTGCTGGGGCAGCAGACTGAACATAGCAGATGCCAACAGACTCAATAAACTCATTCATTAGGCCAGTGATGGTGTGGGGGTGGAGCTGGACTCCCTGGTGGTGTCAGACAGGAGGATGCTGTCTAAACTGAAGACCAGCATGGATAATGTGTCTCACCCACTCCATGATGTGTGACGCTAACCACAGGAGTATGTTCAGTCAAAGACACAGGAAGTCACTGCTGCTGTTCACTGGACACTGGACACTAGTTCTGACTGTCAAACATTTCAGACATAACTTGTATTTAACTAATACCCAGTAAACATAGTATATATTGTCTCTCCAGAGTACCCGTAGAGACACATATTATAGTTATATACATATTCACTGAATAACTCTAATATGTGTCTCTCCGGGTACTCTGACTGTCTCCCATCTCCAAAAGCATGCCAATTAACCACGATAAACTTTAAATTGACCGTAGGAGAGAATGTGAGTGTGAATGGATGTCTGTCTTTCCATGTGGCCCCTTGGTGATTTGGCAACTCCTCCAAGTTGTACTCTGCTATTCACACACTGACAGCTGGGATCGGCTCCAGCACATCCCCGACCCGTAACCGGAGCAAGCGGGAGATAACAAAATTATAATTACATGAAATTATACCTTAATTCATATGGCCGCTGCTTCTATTGTACATATTTCTATCTCTATATCAATTCCTGGTGCTGCATTGTATGACGAGGGCAGTATGAATAGCGTAGTAGTATTATTAGTAGAAGGTCTGGGGTGGTTTAGTGGTTATTAGTTTATCTGTTATATGTTAAATAAAACTGTGTGACGATATGTTGGACATTCCAGCAGTGTGAAAGAGATGTTATCAAGCTGTTGTACTTTCTTTTCCTTCAGTAAGCCTGTATTTTTTTCTGCTGTTGATTTAAGGTCACACCTTATTCTGCTGTAGGGAGGAAAATCTGAACATGTTTGAGTT
>CAAKHB010002709.1:3133-14269 GCA_901007665.1 Aeoliscus strigatus
ACGAGCGGGTCAGAGAAAAGGAGGACGAATTAGACAGATCAATGACTCATTAGAGGACACGGAGCCACGCTGGTCTTTGTGTGCTATTAAGCAAATGCTTGTTTTTGGACCAGTGAAGCGACTTAATCAATTTGTGTGTGTGTGTGTGTGTGTGTGTGTGTGTGTGTGTATTGAAGTAAAACACAAAGGAGAGTATCTGATTTTTCTTCAGCGTGACCTCAGTCTGAGTCTCAGTCTCAAATCGGCGGCATATCAAACGATCACAAAGGACGTTTGGAATGAAACCGGTGTATGGAGGACCACCGGTGCTGGAATCCAATGAGTAGATATTTAAATCTATACATGTGTTTATGTGTGTCCCCTGGCGGGTTCTAGAGCCCAAGGACAATGTTCTTCCATATGTAGAACGCCTGAAGAATCTTTGGACATCATCTCCAGCGGTCCTAGACTCGGAGGTGCCGGAGTGGATGGATGGACGTGTGAAAGAAGGTTGGCCCGAAAATTGGATTTCTCTCACCTCCGCCTCCGCGAGGGGCGAGACTTGAAATACAACAGAGAATAGAAGGTGGAGGGGCGGAGGGATGGAGGGGCAGAGGCGATGGAGGGGAGGAGGCGATGGAGGGGAGGAGGCGATGGAGGGGAGGAGGCGATGGAGGGGAGGAGGCGATGGAGGGGAGGAGGTGATGGAGGGGAGGAGGTGATGGAGGGTCACCACCGGTGGCCCCGCTGGCAGAGGCACTGAGTCATGGAGTGGCTCTCCTACACCCCATCAACCCCCGACACCCTGCATCTAGGCACAAAACATAGACTTCAGGTGTCTTCAGGTGTCTTCAGGTGTCTTCAGGGGGTGGAGGATGACAAACACACACACAGAGATAAGCTGGAAGGGGGACGTGACGCTACGCGCCGCCAGATGTAAGATGAGGACGTATGTTGGGAGGTGAAACGGACTGGAAACGGAGACGATGAACGCATTCGTCCTAATTATGGTATTGACCCCGCTGCCATGCACATATGACACACACACACACACACACACACACACCTGGCAGCAGGCAATAGATTTAAAATGCACGTATCAGTGCACAAAAATCCTGAATTCCATTTCCATGTGCTGCCCCTCCTCTGCTCTCCAGGCAGACAAACCATCCAATCTCACGAGTGCAGAACAAAAATCATTTTTTCGGTGCACTTTTGTCAGTCAGGAGAGGTTCCACGTCAGTTCCTCCGTTCGATTACGACGGAATGTTCCCCGCGGCTTCCGCATTGTAAACTCATCACCGATTCCCGCGCTGCCCGAGCTCCATGAGAGAAGCTGAGGGATGCATCGGCAGGATTAACGCAGCAGCCACGAGGCTTAAGGCCCGAAAACTCTCTGTCTCATACACACACACACACACACTCACACACTCACGCACACACACGCTGCTTCTAGTAAGTTCCTTTGTGCTTCTCTCTCAGACAGCAGTGCATCATGTTCCTCAATGAGCTAAAGTTTCTTTGGCTATAGAAGTTTATTGTCAGTCGGTCAATATGTGTGGGGGTACTGTGTGTTACTTCAGGTTTTAGTTTAGTTTATTCAATTAGCATTTAGCTCAGTTAACACAAACAGCCCCTGAGTACTTTGGTAAAGTGAATTGTTGTGTACTTTATATCTTTGATTGAAAGAAATTATACTATCTAAATTAAGAAAGAATACATTTGTTTCCTTTGTAAAAGCTATTTTAATCTAATTCTTACATCTCTTTTGTAGGATGATTGTTGGTTTACTCCTGTTACTCCGCCTTTAAGTCATGTATGGAAGAAACAAAGTGTGTACGATACATAATACCTTTAATACCTTTAAAACTCTTTAATATGAAACTAAAGTGACTTGACGTTACTGATTCCTGTCGGGAGCGTTTATACTTGTCATCGCTCTGAAGAACCTTTTCCGGTGTGAGCGGATCACAGCAGCTCACCGGTGATCTTCAGTTGGTACAGAGGTGCTGCTCCCACCGCGGGGAACGTCGAACCAAACAGTTCAGCCAGTTCAGCTGTTGACGTTTCATCTCTTAGACACACCCTCACACATACCTCCCCCAACAACTTCTATCTGCTGGTAGCCAGCAGGGGGCAGGAGAGTCCTTCCTCCTGTTCTGTCAGCGAAGAAGAAGAAGAAATCAAGCGTCTCCAGCCGATGAGCTCTGCTGCTCGACAGTTCCTTTATGGCCTTTATGAATCGTGTTGGAGTCACAAAATGATGCAGACCCGCTCTGACGCCTTCGTTTAGACGTTGTTGTTGTTGTTGTTGTTGCCTCCGGACAGACGTCTCTCTTGTGTTTACCATAAAGCGACTGCAGGGGAAGTATGGCCACGTCCACACCGCGATGGCTGAGCATTGTCACAGATTTGTAAGCAGCTCATTGATTTGTCTCACATGTGCCACGGGCCGCTTCACATTTTCCATACGACATGTGAAAATGTTAATAATCCACATGCTGGGGGGAGCAGTGCAGCAGATTCATGTGTTCACCTCTGGACGCGTGCGCCTGCCTCCCCAGACTGCTTTGTGGTTCTGCTGGTGAGACCGTGATCGATTTCTCCTCTCGCCACATCTCTATCACCTGTTTTATTAATAACCAGATGGATGACCTATTGATCCCCTCCGCTCACAGAGCGGGAGGAGCGAAGACCAGAGAGCGGCGCCGCAAAGCCAACGTGTAAACAACGTTTATATCAGATATGTAGGTAAATTAACAGTCACAGTCAGAGCGGCTGGAGGACGCGGGACGTGTCTCTGGAGGAGAGAAAGGAATCAGGAATGATAGGAATGAACCAGTGAACTGGATGGTTCATTGCACACGCACACACACACACACACACACACACGCGCACACACACGCACGCACGCACACACAAGTACAGCAAATCATGAAATATCCAGTCTTTGTTTGGCTGAGTGACGTATTCTCCAGCGCCGCTCGTATTTAAAGTTGTGTCAGAAATGGACGGGTCGTTCACTCATGTGCTGTGGTTTGCAGACACACACAGAATTCACAGACACAGCTCATGTCTTCTCCCTCTGTTACTATAAGACCATACAACCAGAACACCTCTGGACATGGAGACCCCCCCCCACCGCCCCATCTCACCAATATTCTGTCCATAGGGTAACCAAACACAAATCATGGGAGTGTCAGAACAGTTCTAAAGCAGCTGAAGTATCCTCAGGTTGTGGAGTCCACTGATGTTCAAACGTTTGCTCTGGTCCAGACCGTTTCAGTTCTACATCGTCTCATATCCACAGTTGTCATCTGTGCCAACGTGATCTAATAAACAGACGGTTATTTGTCTGTGGGCTGGTGACAACAACCGGACATGAGGCGAGGAGGTGTTTAGTCACGACTCGTCACCTACGGGGGGGTAACACCCCTTCTTCTTTGACGCCATGTTGAACGTCCCGAGGGTCCCGAGCCGCTGACGACCGGACTCACGGCCCGGCTCTGATGTCGACTGATGTTTGTGAGAATCTAACGGGAGACGTCATTCAAAGAACCATCTGGAATTACAGCTCCACCTCCACGAGGTGATTTATATGTTTGTTGATTCTCTGAGAGCAGCTGTCGGCAGAGGAATAAACAAAGGACGTCAGAAGAACTTTCTGGAGAAGTTGTTGGTGATCGCTCTGTCGGGAGGAGGGGGGGTGTGGGGGCATGCTGCTGCTCACTGTCCACACAGCTGGAGCTGTCAAGTGCACACACACACACACACACACACACACAAACGCCCGACGTTCTAAACAACGCACCGCATGCAGACTCTGATCCAGACCAGAACCGTGTCAGCATTTCTGACCAATCACACAAAACGACAAGGTCATGGGTGTTTCCAAAGGGGAGATTTGCTTTGGTTCATAAAGCAAAACAAACAGCTCGGAGGGGAGCGCGTGCACGTGATAAAACCACTGACAAACGTCCAGCCGGCGCGCTGAGACAACGCCCACGCTCCCGCTGTATCAGTCTGACTGGGTGCCGCGTCTCAAGGTGCATCACTCTGTCGCGCCGTGGAGAGATTATGAGACTAAACACATCACAGAATAAAATGTGACGGCAAATACAAAGTAACACACATTCCATCATCCACAGCGTCCTCGCTCACGTCTGCAGTCACGACGATAAGAGAGCAGCGCGCCCGTAGGCCACCGGCGCTTCACATCAGCGACGCTCGAGTCGCAAACAGACGCGCACGACTCAGGAATCTAATAAACAAATATGTCAGACGTGTTTTTTTTTGCTCGTTGGACGCGTTCACCACCGAGCCCCGTCTCATCCACAGCAACACGTCGTTTGAGGGGGGCGTGATTCACGGAGCCGGGGTACTTGTGTTGGACAAAACGTGTGAAAATGGGATCCGTGTTTAATGGAACATGAAGAAAACGAGGAGACGGGGGGGTTGGAGGCGTGTTTAGCACGACAACACGAGAGTCACACACGGAGGGAAGAGTTTCTGCCTGAGTGTCTGTGAAAGGTGACGGACGAGATCGCCGGAGAAACTTTGACCGTCAAACAGCCGCACTGATAATCACACATTCACATGAGTCATCATGGCCGACGCGCCCAAAGGGGCAAGATCATTAGCAAGAAATACAGCTATTCTCCGCTAAATTTTATGATGGGATTTCCATGAATTCATCATTAGAAACGTTTCCTCCTCGGGCCTCTGCGGCGCCGAACGTGTCGAGAAAATGCTGAGGGTTTTTTTCATCAGGGCTGCAGAAATCAATCATTGGTGAAGCGCGGAGTGAATCCATGCACGTTAATTCTCAGTATTTTGGGGATAAAACGTGCAGTAAAGTGCAAGATTCTCTCATAGAATATTAACTGTTTGAAAAAAAAACCCAAAACGACCCGGTGTGGCTGAGCTGGAGGGAAACTGGACACAGCACTCAGAACTGGACCGGGGAGGATTAGGGCCAGGAGAGAAGAACATTAGAGCCAGAGGAATGTGGGCGCCCGGGTTTGGAACTCTGTGGTTTCCACCTACAATGTGTATGAGTCACTGAGGAAGTCCACACGGAACAAAACCATCTATTTTCCCTCAGTCTTCCTTGGTACCGGGTCAAGAGTATTTGACCCAAATGGATCCATTGGAAACGACTGGACAGGCTGTAGTTCATCCTCCAGGCCTGCAGGTGGCGCTGACATTCGGAGAAGAAAAGACGTCGGAGGGACGCTTCCTGTCTACTGATCAAAGAGCGCCGCCGTAAATGAGTAAAAAGTGCGTGGGAATCTGTCTGCTTGCTTTGACGGACGCCGAAGAAGAAACACTCTGATAGGTTCATTATCTGCTGCAGCATGAACACAAGCATGTGGTCCGACGTCGGGGGACGAGGTCAAAGGTCAGGGGCACGGGGGAGCAGGTGGATTCACTACTTGAAGGGTTCTCTTCCGTCGAACCGGACCGACGCCGTTCACTTCCTGTTAATTATTCCGACCTGAACGCTCGGAGCGGTGAAGGACGATTTGAGCTGATTGTGTTTCAAACAGCAGAGACACAGCTGAGCGCCGAGCACGTTTCACCCCGGAGGACTCGGAGGAGACGGAGGGATGAGTGGAAGGAAAGGAAGCGCTAATATTCTCTCCCCGCTTGAATTATTCATCTGACTGCTCCTAAAGACGCATCTGTTTGCTGAAAAACAAACAAAGACAGACCCTGATGGAAAAGGAGACATTTCAGACCCGTGTACGTGTGTGTGTGTGCGTGTGTGTGTGTGTGTCTCCCCTCACATAAATTGGCTGAGACAGATTCAGCTGACTCGCATCAAGATATTGAATCTCACCATCGGCGTCCTTCACTGGTGGGTTCCTCCCCGTCCTCCCCTTCTCACCCTCCACCGTGCCGTCAGTGCACGAGCACAAACTCAATCTGCCTCTAATGATTGCTTTATTGACGAGGCGCGGCTCCATTTGCTCACGCAGGCCGCCGGCGGCTCCACGCCAAATCAGCTGGAGAGACGGAGGGAGGAGGAGGCCGAGAGCCGGAGCGGCGGTCGGTGGGACCCGAGGTGGATTCATCTTTTCAAGTACGTCTACTCCGATGTATGGGTACCCGCCGGATGAAAGGAACCAACGATAGGACAGACGGACGTGAGATAAGATGTCGAGTCATTTAATTGTAAAATCAACAGAAGAGTGACATTACTGGAGACAAACGCGTGTTCAAACTCATGATCACGACTGCAGTTGAACAGTTTGTGCGACATGAGATGTCAAAGGTCAAAGGACTCGTTCGTCCAAAGGACTCGTTCGTCCAAAGGACTCGTTCGTCCAAAGGACTCGTTCGTCCAAAGGACTCGTTCCCAAAAGCCAGGTAAATTCTAGCTCTTTCCGTCGTCCACAGGAACTTCTGCTCTGAGTGAGTCTCAGCTCAGGGACAATCTGCAATGCAGCTTTATTAAAAAGCCATTTCTAGTACTTTTGCACGGTGAGAGCCGTGGTAAAAGGTCAAGATGCAAATAAAAGCAACAGTCGGCTTTGTCACGGATCAACAGATGCACCTCGTGCCACGCGCGGCGTCTCCACCCTCGGCTGCGGCGCTGCTACGGCGGCGACAGAGCCTCTGACAAACGGAATGACTGGAATCATTGGTTATCATACACCCCCCGAGTGGCATTTTACACCAGGTGAAGAAGAAACGTCTTTACAGCTGAGACACATCGATGCGTGTGTGTGTGTGTGTGACCGACGGATGGAGAGACAACGTGCACATGCATGTGTCACCGCCTGACGAACATCAACGGGGCGAGACGGAATCAGATTGCTGACTGGTGCTGAAACAGGCCTCGCAAATACGATTTTATTCCCCCTCTTCCACCCGCCCCCTCGTCCTCTTTGTCTCATTTCAGATGCTTGAACCATTCCAAGAGGGGATCACTGTGTGTGTGTGTGTGTGTCTGAGGACTCTGTATATACACATTTGTTTGTCAGACAGGCTGGGAAATACATATTTCACCCGCGTGCCTGAGTGTGTGTGTGTGTGTGTGTGTGTGTGTGTGTGTGCGTACGTGTGCATGTGTGTGTAGCCTGAGCAAATAAAGCCTCCACACATGCTGTTGTCTGCGTATGTTTGTGTGGGTGTTTGTGGTGTTTTGTAAGAGCAAGAGGATAACATATTCCTCTCACAAGCCTCCCTACTTCTCTCTTTGCGGTCTGCCGGCGCTGCCAGCAGATCCTCTTTGTAGTGTATGTCTTTGTGTAGACACACACACACACACACACGTTACGCTACAACATCAACGTTGAAACTCAATAAATTAGGGAACTCTGTGTTTTGCAGTTATCACCTCCCGGCTGACAGGAGATGCATTTAAATAGCTTTGATGGAAATGGGTGACGAATTATAGGTGGTGAATTATATGGTGTGTGTGTGTATCATCAGATGCTGTAAGTGCGGTGTTTCAGTGTTTCTCTGAACTCAGCTGGAGGCAGACGCTCCCTCATTTCGGTTCTTAGATGAACAGTTAAGAGACACGAGTGTTCAACGGAGTCAGTCACGTCATTCCCACATCTCGTCGCTCCGCAGTTTGCCGACAGTGCCGTCGCTCTCTGGGTGACAGCCTGCAGTTTTAACACAGATGCAAAAGGGGCACTCTTACAGGATTGAACAAAGCATCTTAACACGCCGACGTTGCGTGTGTCACTCGCTCGTAGAGTCGTGACATTTATCCGCCGACGGTGCACCCGATCAATCCAAATTACAGCTTCGGATCCGTGCAGAATCGATGTGAAGAAGCGTCACGTTCGCTTGAAACCCAATCTCAACATCCATCTGCCATCATCTGATGGAGCTTTTTAATTTACCCCGATTCATCTGCAGACATAAACGCTAACTCAATTCTCTCATCTCCAGTTGCTAATCACATGGATCCTGGGCCTTGGAGCCAGTGGCGGTTACTATGACGATGGCCGGCGCAGCGGCGCTGTTTTTATTTTTTCAATAGTAAATGACTATGAAACTGAGACCTGTGTGAGAACTAGTGTACTGAGTCGTTGAAATCCATTCAGTAAAAAGATTCATTCTCCGAATCGTCACGTCAGACTCCAGAATGCCAGAAAAGCTTGCTAGATTAGTCTGATTACTCACTAGATACAGCGTAAAGTGACCAAGTGGGCGACAGTCTTTGGGTGTACGGTTCGTTTTCGGTGTAAATTTCAGTGATTCGTATCAGTCGATTAGTTCGCGGGGAACCAACCAACCAACCGAATCTTTTCAACAAGTGATTCAGTACGGTTCGTTGACCCAAAAGATTCATTTGTTTGAACGAATCGTTCACAAACGGGGACTGAATCTTCACTTCCCCAAATGCTGGCTTTCAGGACCGAGCCCCTCGGATCAGCTGTGTGAATTGCGGGCCGGGTTCAACCGACAGCCGAAGGACGAACCCGGACTCATGAGGGTGCATGAAGACTAATGATGTGTCAGGAGCTTCCTGCTTGTACTCGGAAACGCGGAGCTGGTGTTTGCAGCGATACGTACAGCCCCCCCCTCTCCTCCTCCTCCTCCCACGCTGGTTTGATGTTGCTTATCAGACGAGCGTCGCCGTGGCTGTGAGGGTGGACTCAGCTCAAACAGAATGACAGCGTGCATTTATCACCGGTCGCTGCAAATTAGCATGCTAGTGTGCAAGGAGCAGCCGACGCTTGCTCCGGGGGAGCAGCGGAGTTGTTATTGTGCATTGAGTGAAGGCATTATCACCGCTCCGACTCAGAGCTCAGACACAGGTTAAAGCTAATCATCCCCTGCGGGAGGATCAATAACCAGGACAACAGGCAGGGAGGGGGCAGGAGGGAGGAGAGGAGAAAAGAACAAAGGAGAGGACGGAGGATGAGGCGGGTCAAACTGTGAGGTGGGAACACACTGACAACACCCGGTGATCACAGGATCCGAGTGATCCGTCATCGAGGAAGCATCAACATGCACAGAAACATCGAAATAGTTTACAAAGAGGAGAGAAACATGAGGGAAACAGATCTTGGAGCTCTTAGAACCTACTTTTTGTTTTTTGTTTTTTACACATACGTTTAACTAGCCACGCCTGCACTGAAACTGTATGAAAGGTGACATACAAATAAAGTAGTAGTAGCAGTAGTAGTATTACTTATTATCATTATTATTATGATTCTAAGACCTGTGTGAGCTCAAGGAGACACGTTTCCTAATAAATAATCTGCCAATGATGAATCACTCGCTGCCTGGAAGTTGAATTGTCGGTGTGTTTGAGTTTCTCCCTTCAGGGACGTGTTCGCCGCAAACAGACAAATGTTCCAGAGTTTGTGGAGGATTTACTGCGGGAACGTCTCGTCTCCGCGCCCAGGTGTGATGTCTCATTAACAATCATGAATCTTCCTCCGTGTGTGATCCAACTGTGTTTTCGACCTGTTTCTCTCAGCGAAGCAGTAAAACCCACGTCGATTTAAAAGCATTCGTCTGTTTGCAGCTGATGTTAAATTGACCTTCACACCTGTTGATGTGAGAAAACACTGAAATGGAACAAAAGACATGAGTGATAAAAAAAACAACAACAACAAAAAAAAACATTGTCTAGGTACTGAGCTGCTGACGCCATCTTGGAGTCTGACCTTGGACCGATGGAGGGCGTTGGAGGGCAACCGGAACACACTGCTCATCTGTGCCAGAGACCGACTCCGGTCTCCAGTCTTGGTCTGAGAAGCATCTAGAATCTATAATGTGAGTAGATGTTCTAGGACCGACTCTGAAATCTCTCCACAGAATGTTATGCCTCATTCAGGCAGTAACATTTGTTTCCTGTGTTCTCAATTAGTCTTTTTTTTTTCCTTGAAAAAAGTCGTCATATCCTGAACCTGTTTCAATCAAACAGAAATAATTAGCACAATCACTGACACACAAAGAGCCAAGCTGATGCAGAGGGAGCGAATGGGAAAATAAATGAAAGACAATACCAAAGCCTGCAAAATGATTTATCAGTGAATGCATGTATTTCCTTTGTCGGTGAATTATTGGAACAGAAAGAAACCCCGGTGGACCGCTGGAACGCAGACACGCACCCAGACACTCAACAGCACGGAGGCTCTTTGTCTTTTCTAACTGCGTTTGGGCAAAGTGCCTGAACCAAAGCAAATTAATTAGGCAAACAAAGGGCATGCTGGAGGAAATTAGAGGTGCATTCTTCATTTGGGGGTTTTGTCTGATTTTTGTGGGAGCAGGTGGGAAGTCGTGTGTGTGTGTGTCTGTGTGTGTGTGTGTGTGTGTGTAGAACACCATTTACCTGTTTGAGCGTTTCTAACCCTCTCGTGCACAGTGGTCAGGTCAGGAGGCTGTTAAGAACCACAAGATTTGATTTTTTGTTTAATAGTAATAATACATTTTCAAGAATTCTTTGTTAACTTTTGCGTGAATGGGGTGAATTATATGTTTACATGTGTTCATCGACAACATGTCGAGGGCTAAGAGTGCCCAAATTAAATAAATACTGAAACAATGAATTAGTATTTTAATTAATTCATGACACTTTTAATAAGACATTTATGTATTTAATTCCAATATTAAACAATTCATGAGGCATTTAAATAATTTAATTTAATTTAATGATGAATCTACTCATTTAATTTTGGCACTTTTAATCCTCCATTTTTCCATCTCAACTGGATAAAACCTAAACTTGAAGGTGTGGATGAGTAACCTGTATTAACCTGTCAGCAGATTTAAATAATATGACTTCTGCAAAAAAACATAGAAGAGTATATATGATATAGTCATATAATAGATAATACATCTATATTACACAATACAATAATATATACAATAATATACAATCATTCAATATTTGCTGGATCTCTATCATATCACCACGTCAAATACTGCGATACGTCCCTGTATCAGCCTCCCTCCACCCCTCCAGGGGTCAGAAAGCAGCTGAAACATGGGTGAGTGCTGCGTTTTCAGTGGTGATCACAGTCAGCTCATGTCAGGATCCATCATGACAGAAATATCCCACGTTTTGTTTCCTCCGCACGCACACACACGTGTCGGTGTGACAGAGCAAACAGGAAATGTGACTGCTAATAGAGACATGTCTGAGACATCAGAGTAAAGACCCCCCCCCCCCAACACACA
>CAAKHB010002709.1:14289-27810 GCA_901007665.1 Aeoliscus strigatus
CCCCCCCCCCCCAATCCTCCAGTCAACCCATCTGGGGCGAGCGGCCTCACGTCCACATGGAAATACAAACGTAAAAGAGGACATTCAACAACTGAAGCCATCCAATTACCAAACACAAGCCGCACGTGCTTGGCTCCCTGGAGAACCCCCCCCCACACACACACACACACACCCAGCACAGTTATTTGATCTGCTCACATATCAGCTGCGTGTGAGTGCGTCACGTCAGCTGCGATCAGCCCTCTCGAGCCGTCGGAGGAACAAAATCAAACGTTGATCGGTTCATCTATCTGTATCAAATTGATAAACATCTGTTGCCATGGAAACACAAACTTCTCCAAAACCTCATCAAAACCATCCACTAGCATTTCTATTCCAAACATGCTGTGTGTGTGTGTGTGTGTGTGTGTGTGTGTGTGTGTGTGTGTGCGGCTGCTCAGGTGTTTCTCTTTGAAAGTTAAAGCACCAACGGAGTCCAAGCGACGTGCACATCCTTCTTTACACATTGAACGGAGAAACGCAGACACGTGTTGGTGTGTCCCCTCGACATCACACGATAAAAGAGCAGCACCTGCTTCATCACTGAAACAGAAATGGAAACAGTCATTTAAAAAAACAGGTAGCTGATGAGGACGGCAGCAGATCACCGACGTGCTCAACGGTAAAAGATGCAACAAAATGCAGCCTCACTTATCTCACGCCGACACCTTTATGCGCCCTTGAGTGATGAGACAAACAAAAGTTTCTGTCGAGTATCGATAAGCCGCTGAAGCTCACTGGCACAAGTCAGACGAGCGGTGACGGCCTGCGACGTGAAGCAGAGTGGAAACTTGGGGGAGTTTCCATGAGCAGCCGTGTGTGCGTGTGTGTGCGTCATCTGTCTTCATTCTGTTATCCAGAGGACCAGAGAGACACTTGTGTTGTTGGGAGGGGAGGGCCTGGAGCGGCGTGCATGCGTCCTCTGCTCTGCAGAGAGGAGGGAGGAAACGTCGCTCACTCAGGGAACGCAGCGTTGTGTCAAAGCTGAAACATCGGGAAGCTGATGAATCCAAATAACAGGCAGCCTTTGATGCCACATTTGATGGCGAGCAGATGTTCAGTCGAGGACACACACTGTGTGTGTGTGTGTCTGCAATTTTCCTCTAAAAGCCAAACACTCGTCCTTCTTTGTCTGCAGGTGTAATTGCTGCGGCGGAGCCCGATGGAGAAGTCACAAATGTAAGATCAAAGTAAGAGGAAAGATGGTCGAGGACAACGAGGTGCACGGCGGCGAAGTCTGAGTGGGACTGAGAGTGGAAAAACGCTTTCAGACTCCTCCACCAGCAGGGGGCAGCATTTCAAACGAGAGGAGGACAATCAGCATATGGCAGATGAAAAAAAACAAGTTGCGTCTCATCACAGCAGGCTGGAAAACAGTCGACCTGTGAGCGAAGGATCAATGGGAGTGACAGAGATCATCAACTGCAGCCATGTTCAGACGGTGTGTGTGTGTGTGTGACGCATAAATAAGACACACTTCACGTTTGGCTGCAAGGTGCATCTTCTGCAACTTTCATCCCGTGTCATCCCGTCTCCGATTCATTCCCCGTCAGGACTCAGTAATGACTACACACACACACACACACACACACAAAAAAGAATCTAATTTCTGCTCGATCCATCTGAATGACAATGATGGAATTATACACCGCATCAGCCCGAATTAGCATATTCTGTGTGTGAATTGTTGTGTGTGTGTGCACATTTCACACGTTCATGCACGCTACATTAAAAGGTTCATTTCCAAAGCCTGCAGTCATTACTCCTAAAATACCGACGGGGACAAATACAACTTCCACAGAGTGAGTCACAAACACTGAACGCCGATGGTGGACGTGTCAACAGGACTCGGACCTGAGTTGGAGCCGACGTTCACTTCAATCTGATCTCTACCCGTCTCTGGTTCACTGGTCTGACTCTATGAGGTCCACCTCTGTTTGCACACCTTTGTCACCATGGTTACAACAATGAACGCGTCTACTTGGTTCTTAATCTGTATTTTTCTGATTAATTGTTCTCTAACTTTTAAGTGACCCCAAGAAGAAGAATCCTGACTGAGGCAGTGACGAATGGGGATCGACAGTAAACAACAGTAAACAACAGTAAACAACAACACATCTGTTTGGAGGAACAGCGAACACGTGTCACTGGAACCAACGGTGGTCACAAACAAACCTGAATCATGCACGTTTTACTGAGTCATCCATCCCCATACTGATTTCATGCATATGTAACAGTAACAACAACAACAACAACAAGGAGGGCACCGAGGACCTGCTGAAACACTCGGCCTGATGTCCTTCTCAGCACTTCAACTATATGTTTAAGAAGAATAATCAGTCGCAAATGAAGAAGAGGAAATACTACTACCACCACCAACAATAAATAATAACAAGAACAACAGAAGACCGTCGTCCAATCAAGACCTGCTGAAACTCTCCTCTAAAATAAACTTTTCTCTCTCTGACAGTCAAGTTGTCTCCGTTTCCCGTCGTCCCGCAATTTCTCTGTCTTGTCAGAAAAGAGCATGAAAGGATCACGAGGCGAACGCTTTGACTACAGTCCTCTAATCGTATTCACGCTTTTCAAAACTGAAACCGAATTGAACCGGACCTGCTCCTGTCGTCATGTCTCACACACTCACACGCACGCGCACGCACACACACACACACACACACACACACACACACACACACACACACACACACACGGCAAATCTGCCGTGCTTAAGGACGTTAACAGAAGAGTGTTTGGGAAATAATTACATGAAATACAAGCTCACTCAGTCTGTGATCCAGCTAATCGGCCTTTTTTCCACGATATGGAAGTCTCATGCCTGTGTGTGTGTGTGTGTGTGTGTGTGTGGTTGTGGATCTTATTAGAGGATTTTGTCCTCGACTTGAGATGATGTGACAGGTTAGATGTGTTCAATTTGATCTGAAAGCCGTTCTGAGGCCACGTCCACACAGACATGAGTTCCAGTGACTCAGCAAACTTTTTTTTTTGCCGTCTGGACCTTTGGTCTACATGAACCGGAGCTTTGGAGCCTGAAAACAATCCTTTTTCAGAGCGGGTCCCAGACTGAAGCAGGACCATCTGTCCTGAGGGGATGACACCTTAGCTCCGCCTCCTCCTGAACCCGCATGCGCTAAACCCACCCACAACAACAATGGCGGATTGTTGGTGCAACAGTCCACACAAATGTCCCTTTTCTAGCTCAATGCTAGAACAAAGTTGTCACTCCCAGGGCCGTAGAACGGAGTTGACACCTTTCAACGTCTTCAAGTTTGAATTCCGTTCATCAGCAGCTGTGAGATCAGAACAATTCTGCACTTTTCCTCATTTCAGGTTGGAATCAGTCGATTTTCACAAAAACTTGCGTTGTGGGACAAACCCCACTGATCGTTTCCCTCAAAGACGGACGTGCTCGCTCTGTTCGCTCTCCCAGTTGGTGAAACTTGTCTCTCTCTCTCTCTCTCTCTGATATCTGCTCTCCTTTCCTTCACCTTCTTCTTCTCCTCCTCCTTGTTCCGCAGTCTGCCAATAGCCAGAGGCCACAATCACACAGGCAGAAAGCCAATCAGGGAGCTTATTAAACACAGCACTTACTGAGCACGCTCGATACAGGCGACGGACAAAGGCTCTGAGGTCTGTGTGCCGATTAGTCAAAATCACATCGATCCGTTGGTTGAAACAGCCGCTGTCGCTCTGTTTGCACACCAACCCAACACAAAACTGCTCCGGTCAGAAGGAAAACGACCAGACTGACAAGTTTAGTAATGACAACTCAACCCCCCCCCCCACACACACACACACGTTTGTCAACACACTCTCTCACCCTTTTTAATTCCCTCTAAGATGTCTGTCATCTCGCTTGGGCCCCGAAACTAGGACGCACCATTTTAAAGAGCAGCTCAGTGGAACGCGTCTGAACTGGGTGACGACGTTAGAAGACAGAGAGTTCAAGAAGATAAAAAGAAAATAGTTATAAAACATTGGGGGCAAATCTTCAAATCTGTCCTTTTTCTGTAATCACAAGTCAGCTACAAGACTGAACCCGCTGGTTCCCCAAACTGTCACGGAAAACAGGCAGATTCTTTAAGATTCGTTCCACTCCTTTTGCCGACTTCTTGAATCACAAGAAAAGAATTTAACCTTCGACAACACATCACTGCCGGTGTCGGTCCAAGGAGACAAAACAACCACCGACGTGTCAGAGCACCGCGGGAAAAAACACGTTTGTTGAGAGCTGATGATGACAAAAGACGGATCTGCTCACAGCATCTAATGTCCAGAGCTGGTGACAAGAAGATGCTGGAGGCCAAAATGAAAAAAAAAAAAAAAACAAGGAACAATTTGGTGTGAGAAGTGCAGCAGTGCCATCTGCAGGCTGTAGAACAGAAGCACAGTGGAAGCTGACTGAACATGGATGGTGTCAGTCGTTTTTCTTCGAGAGCAGACATATTTGTGTTCATGTGTTACTGTTGTCGAATCTTCACTGCTCAATTGTGTTTTTAATGAATGGAGAAGTGAGTTCACGTTCTTCACTCCTCGTGAACCGACGAGTCTTCATCATGTGGATTTAAAGGCACAACAATCACAGCAGTTTGACCAGTGACTCACACTCACCCAGCAGAGGGCGCCAGCACCACAGTAAGAACAGAGCCTACTTCAACATCTCGTCCATCCTGCCTGAGCATCTTCACACGTTCCAACACCCTGGACATGAGACATGTCTACAAACCCTCAGCTCTACAAATAATGACCCGCTCCACGTCATCTGACGGCATTTTTTACAGCAGGTTGACGGGTCAACGGACAGACGTGGTGAAATCATGTTAATACAACGTGTTCACAATGGAGTCAGTTTATTTACAAATTGAACAACTGATCAGTTGACAATACGTTATTTATGTAAAGATTCCTGATTACAGTTTAGGTACATCTGAACTACATGATGTTTTGTTGCTTGGAAGTTCAAACACTGACAAACGTTCCCAAAGTCTCTGAGCTGGAGAACATTCAACACGTCTGAGAAGGTCAAAGTCCGACTTGAACAGTGTTCAGGAACGTGACGAGTTGTGAGAGTGAAACATGACGGGCGTTGGTGTCCACACTGGACGTCGGAGGAACGTCGGAGAGAGGAGAGCCCCAGGAGACAAGAGACGAATCGACTCCCACGATCAGAAGGTTCCCAGGACGGAAGGCAGCGCCCCCCCACGGTGGCACCCAGAGAGGGTGAGAGGCTGAGTGAGTGAGTGGGTGAGTGGGTGGGTGAGTGGGTGAGTGGGTTCACCTGACGGGTTCTTTGAGTTCTCTTCAGGCTTTTAGAGTCGATTGTCTCCTTCTTCTTCTTCCTTTCAACACAACTTATGACGTCACATGAAAGGTCAGCTAGGAGCACAGACCCCCCCCCCTCTTCCTCCTCCATGTTGTCAGTTCATCCAGAACCTTCACAACCGACTAACACGCCTGGAGGAAACAGAAGGTGACTTAAAAACGTGGGCTTCGCGGAACTCTGCTGAGAAACGAGTCAGTCCCGGTACCGTTCACGCCAAATCCAACTTCTTCTGGGTCTCGGACAGTTTGTCCTGCAGCCTCTTCTTCCTCCAGTCCAGGAACTTCCTCCTCATCCGGTTCGCCTGCCAGCCCGCCACGAAACCGGCGGCGAACGCCACCACGACGGCGACTTGGACCGAGCGGTCGGAGCGGAAGTCGGCCATGTTCACTTCTGACGGCGGCCGCTGTGCGCCGGCGCTGGTCCGCGCGGGCGGCGCGTCCAACAGACAGGAAGTGAAACCACGTGACTAGTCGCGCGATACTTCAGAGTCTCGCGGATTTCAAAATAAAACTTCAGAGACATTTATTTTGAAAGGTGTGCAGAAGTGATAAAGCTTGGCTGATAAAAACATGTAAATAACACAAATATCAGCTTTTATATTTTTTTTTTATGATGTAACAACGACGGGGAAAATTTTTTTAAAAAGTCTCACTTCACAGTTATCGTATTTATTACATACTGCCTGTGATGAATCACTGTTGTTTTTTTACAAATAGAAAAGTTGCAGTTAAACAGTAAAATAATAAAACTGAAATACTGTTTCTTCATTTGGCAGCGCTGTCATCACATGAAGAGAATGTAAACTGATCATCTGGGAGTTATGGATGAAGCCAGTCAAGTGTTGTGATTGTAGTCGCAGGAGAGGTAACAGATGTTGGTGAGTTTGCTACATGTTGATTCTCACATTATTCACAGAGAAGAAAGAAAAAAAACGGAAACAGCCATACATATTTGTTCCTCTGTGACGTCACTGAACAGCATTTGTCCTCCACCAGCGTGCTGCTCAGTGAAACAGAAAACACAGAGCGCTAAATAAAAACCTTCACTTTCACAATTATGGAGTGTGACTGAGTTCCCTGACGGCGTCAAGTGGGGTTACTGATGCAGAGACGGAGTGTGGAAACCCACCAAAGAGGTCCTGACCTCCATCACTTTACAGAAGATCTAGACGGGTGGAAACACGGCCGTGAGCCGTAGCACCATGTTGGCTTGTGATTCTCTCCAGAGACACGATCCGACTGGCAAACCTCTTTGGATTCATGCAGCCGAAGCAGAAGGTCACGTCATTCCGTCCACAGCTCTGACTCCCCCCACGCGGTGGCGGCGGTGCAGATCTAGTGAAAGCCACCTGGCGCCGCTGGCGTTGGGGGTGTATTGCCAAGGAGAAGAAGAGAACGCTGGTGTGTTTTTTGAAACGGAGGAGGCCGCTCACAGCCGACTTTGTTTGAGCCTCTCGATGTGGTAACAGAGTTTGAGAGCAGGGCCGAGCTTCAGCCCCAGATACTTCATCATCATCTCACTCTTCAGCAAGAGGAGGGCGTCTCCGTCTATCTCCTGCACACGGTAGCAGAGGGGAGAAGGAGATGCATGTTTTCTTTAGTACAGTCGACCTCTCGTCTCTCCACGCCAGTAGAGCTTGTTCTGCTCATCATGCTACTTTTCTGATTGCACTAAAACTGTGTGGTTGTCATGGTGACGACAGCAACAGACACGCTGAGAGTGATGCGGAGGACATCTGACATGGATGTCTGTCGGCTTCATGATTTAAAAGAAGAAATAGAAAATCATCTTAAGAGAGATGAACGGATTCCAGAACCTTCTGGTATCATCTGCAGACACATTAAGGACCTGGTGGGTAACAACGTCTCATGACAGATATTTGACCCATTATTGCCTCAGTGCACGTTGGGTGATAATAATCGTATTGTAACATCGGCCACCGTCACCAGATGTGAGCTACTGGATCCCACTGCCTGGACTCACGTGCTTCCTGAAGGTGTCGGCGTGAGGCCCCAGAGCCTGAGGATCAGCATCTTTGATGAACCAGACCACCTCCTCCACACCCCAGGTGGACGGGTCCCGGCCAGCCGGACGCTTGCGCGCCCCCACGTCCAGCATCGGGGCGTAGGCTGGAGACACACGGAGAGACAGCACAACATGGAAGTTGAACTCGAAACAAACGCTTCTTTTTGTTCAGGCACCCATGTGGACCGCTAAAGTGGTTCAGAAACAGAGAGCTAATTCTATTGGTCTATTTTGAAAGACAACAAACACTCTGAATCCCAGGAAACTCCGCTTTCCAACGTGTGCAGGTACAATGAAAGGGGGCGGAGCAAAAACAAAAATGGAACATTTTATTTACATTTACAATACATCTATTTTCCATTTAACCTCGCCCATTTTTAGATGATTTTTAATAAAAATTTCTGAATTTACACATTTACTGATGAAATACTGAGAAGTGACGGATGGAGTACCGCACTACTTGTAAAATAATGGGAGGAGACAACCGATCATCAGCTTGGACCTTCTGACGTACAAATTCTGCACAGAAGAATAAAAATAATTACGTACCATTCCTGGTTCCTTCCTGGAAGCTCCCCGGACTCGATGCTTGTCTGCTCAAGCCCATGGGAGCTGAGCGACTGCTGCCGTAAACACAGGAGCGTGACGTCACGACGCTGAAGGCAGAGTCACTGGGGTCGACGGCGTAACGCTTGGAGTCCACTGGGGGGTCGCACAAGGAGTCGTCGGGCACGGACGTCCCTGCTGGAGGGGGAGATTTGTAACATGTGGTGGAGAGTGTCTGGTCCACATGGGGACACGTCGATTGGAGAGCGTCAGCATATCAACTGAGTTCTCAAAGGTCAAACGTAGTTCACCCTGTTCTGGGGGAGGAATCTGTTGTGTGATAAGATGTGTGAGTTTAATTCAACCACAGGTAGTGTGTGTGTGTGTGTGTGTGTGTGTGTGTGTGTGTGTGTGTGTGTGTGTGTGTGTGTGTGTGTGTGTGTGTGTGTGTGTGTGTGTGTTTTACCTGTAAGGACCTGCGGTGTGGCGGAGTGAGGGACAATCGCTGCATCCTGTGGGATGGAGCCCAGCTCAGGTTCTGGGGTGCTGCTGGGAGGAGACTTGGCGAGTGGTGACATCACCATCCTGGGCTTCAGCTGAGCACGGAACAAACGTGTGTGTGATGGTTGTTGTTGTTGTTGTTGTTGTCAATGATGCTAACAGACCCGAATAATTTAATTTAATTTTAATTTAATACAGAGCCAGGCTTTCATCATCATCATCATCATCATTATCATAATAATACTATTATTATTATTATTATTCTTTTTTAATTTGTTATATATATACACACAACAAATAAGTAAAAATGTATCTGCTGAAATATACATCTAATACTGCCAGTGGCGACATCAACAATTAAAAGGTAAAAGTAGTACGCATGTGTACAAAGTGCGAGTGTATGTACTCTGAAAAGCTATTTCCACTACTTCTGAATGTACACTAAATTAAAGGTGCCCTATGAAGGTCTCCACTTCTGCTCTGAAGCGACGAGTCAGTGGGTGGGACTCAGAATGTGTGTGTAAAGAAATACTAGGAACAGAAATGGTATCAAGAAAAGACGACGGACCTTAAAGCCGGGTTTCCGTCCTCTCTTCTTGGGGATCTTCAGAGGGGACGACGTGTCGCCATAGTGGCTCTGAAACTCCAGCTTGCGTATGGGCGGCCGTCCTCTCTTCCTGCCGGGGATCTTACCCTGTGGCCCCGCGATAAACTGGGGGCCGAGACCCGGAGTTTGCATCTCTGCGCCAAAAGACAAGGAGCTCATGAGCCCCGGAGCAGAGATGAGGCGACGTGAAGCTCCAGTGACAGGAAGTGGTGGCTGAAGGCTGCACGCACGGCTGCATCGGAAGCAAAATAGAACGGAAGCTCACGTCTGCGTGTGTGTGACTGCCCCCTCCACGCACACACACTCACTCACATAGAGAAACTGTAGGAAACACTAGAAACAAAGGCACATTCTGCTTTGTACTTCACACACACACACACACACACCCTCCACCTGCAAACCGCAATAAATATCATGACTGCACGTCGACACAAAGCTGCACACACACACAGGGGAAGTGAGAGCAAAGCACATTTACCCACACGATCAAACAATAAATCAAGTGTGCTTTCTCTCTCTCTGTCACACACACACACACACACACACACACACACACACACACACACAGCAGCGTCTGTGTGTCGGTAACATTCACCAACACTGCAGCACGCTCACGTCCCTTCTGTCAGTGGACACAGGAGCCCTTTACCTGACATGGCCTTTCTGTCTTTTCTTTTTTTTAACATATCTGGTCTATGAACACACACACACACACACACACACACACACACACTACAAACCAACAATGTCTTTGCTGTTCAGCATCATTGCAGAAACACAGAGAGAAAAGGAAACAGACAGAGCACGTGAATATGCATGACCCCACACACACACACACACACACACACACACACACTCAGTTGTCTGCTAATCGCTGTCTGCGTGGTGCCTCACCCCAGCAGTAGGTTTGTGAATATTCCCCAGATGGATCTGCCTCTTCAATCTGCTTCTCCTGTCAGGACGCCGGCAACTGTGTGTGTGTGTGTGTGTGTGTGTGTGTGTGTGTGTGTGTCAATCTCTGGCCACCTTCCACTGAAGCAACCCCGTCCTTTCCTCCTCCTATTCTCTTCTACCCTAACCCCCTTCCTCTGTGTCCCCTTTCGGTCGTCATAGCAACACGCCTCTAACATCCCACAGCAGACGTGCTGTGCTCAAAGCGGTGTGTGTGTGTGTGTGAGTGGAGGGGGTGGGGGGGCTGTAATGTAATTACAGTTGCCTCAGCTCAGACTTTTTCTTCTCTGTCTCCCAAAAAAAAAAAAAAGAGTGTGACAGGGAATTCAAGCTGTGCCGTGCTTTTGTGCGACACATGCTGGCGTTACAAACCATAATCTGCTCTCCAAATATTGCTGAAGATCATGTCAGAGAGGAGAAGTGAAGGATTTGTGTGGAAAACCTGCGTATATTCTCTGTTTGGGTCTGTGAATGTGTCCTCGTGTTCGGGTTTCTGACAAACGGTCTTCATTCTGGTTTAAATGCCACATTCCTATGAATTTTATATCATTATTTTCAGACTTCCTGTCAAATTCAGGAGGTTGCGGCCACCTGCAGGGGTGCAGGTATTCATAGAAAGTGTGTGTTTAAGCTCTTGTTCAGGCTTTTGTCCCCGTCACCATCAGGTATTGATTCGTTACGCTCAGGTTCCCGTTCTCGATCAAAGAAACCACCGGCGGGGTGTGGGTCCAAATCCGGTTAACCTTTCAAGAGGAGGATCAAACGCTTGGTGAGCCCCCACCTCTCACACACACGCATGCACGCACATGGACGACAAGAGATTTGTCAACAGTCAACTGTGCAGCTCAAACACTGAACATGACAGACGAGACAACTTGCAGGTTTTCATGAATCAAACACGTTTGTTCTGCGGGCGACACGGTAGAGCAGTGGTTGGCACCGTCACCTCAGAGGGAGATTGACATAGGTCCGGTTCCTGGCCTGGGGGCCTTCCTGTACAGACATTCATTCATCGTCTCTCGTTGCTCCGGTTCCAACCTGGAGGAGTCATATGACTCCAACATGCCGTTAGATGTAGGGGGAAGATGGAGTACCCGGAGAGAACCCACAGACATGAGGAGGGCATGAAAACTCCACATAGCCCAGACCACAGCATATTGAGGTGTCACCGTCAATCACCCGTAGGTGTGAACGTGAGTGTGAACGGTTGTCTGTCGTTCACCCGTTGACAGCTGGGATCCGCTCCAGAGCAACCGAGACCCGGAACCGGAGCAAAAGGGAAAAACTTTAGATTTCAGGCACAGTCAAGATAAAGAGAAGATGGTGTGTGTGTGTGTGTGTGTGTCACTAAGTGCTCCACTGCTCCTCCTCCTGCGTCCCAGCTCAGACTCCGTCTCCTCTTCGGAGGCCAAATGTTGCAGGAAACTGCAGCCACAGTGATGCTGCAACGATCAGCATCGTTTAGCATACGTTAATCACCCGCTTCAAGCAGTGAAGGTTGGAAATCAGCTGAGGTGAGACAGACGCTAACAGCTCTCTGAGCTGCAAACACACAACCGACGCATTTAGCCACAGAAACACAGGCACAAGTCAATTAATGTGTGTGTGTGTGTGTTCTTCTAGTCAATGTAACACTGTAACACACCTCCTGAATTTATTTACAGCTCAGGCGGGCATCGCCATGGTAACAGACGAAAATCCTGCGCGAGCGTCACGTGATATGGTGCTAATACATCAAGGGGTTATACAACGACGTGTGTATCAAGCGCACACACACACACAGAGGAAGGAGATGGTCAGTGTTATATTATTCGTGAGACTATTTGTCTTTTAAGTAGCAAAGAACATTTAGGGAAGAATAAGTCAATGCAGTGTCACTGTTTCCTGTTAAAACTGCTACTGATGGAGGTGCGTCATCCGGCCTCTGATAAGACAGAATTTAAACGACCCGGGTCCGTCCTGGGAAGCAGGTAATCTTCATTTATTTATCTTGAACTGAGGAAAACTCTCTTAAGCCTTATTTCAGAGGTACCGATTAGCTCCATTCCATCATATGAACCTTCTAAAGACATTTGGTTTCTGTCAGTTTAGATGAACATAAAACAGACGTTAACATCACTTCAGGGTGAACTAACTCTGGATTTTCACCAAACCTGCGTTCTGGAGCAGGCTGGATCCAGGAGTTACCGGAGGAGGACAACAACCAATCAGAAGAGGACCAGCGACTCCTCATCAACATGTCAGCTCCGATGTACACTGACGCTAGACTTCAGTATGTAAATGTAATGAATGAGATTCATTGGGTTTCACTGGTTGGAGCAAAACGAATCAGCGGTTGGTCGTTGTTTTTGTGAAAGGACGTAAATAAATATCGGGAAAAGTCTCTTAAAAAAAAAAAAAGGTGTGACTGCTGATAAACCAGAATGAATGCGATGTGGAAACTTTTACCGAATCTGCTCGTCGCAGCTGTTGACACAAAGATCAACATTTACACTGCAAAAACTTTAAAAGTTTTTATTTGAAATGATTTTAAATACAAATAATATATATCTTTTTTCCATTTACAATGACAGTTCCTTTGTAAACAAAAGTGGCAGATAGATAGTCACTGGGTAGTTTGTCCAAACCGCTGCGGGCCGGTCGCCGGGACGACGTCGCTCAGAGGAAACATTTTCCTAAAATCACCGATGCTACATTCATCGCAGCGCGATAAACACTCACGAGTACAACATTACCTGTTAGCATACGCCTGCTGTGAGCGCGTGAGTGTGCACGTGTGAGCTTGTTTGTGTGCGTGATGCAGGAAGAGCACAGGAATTAATAGCGTTTTCTCCCCCAGAGCAACATCCCACGTCTACCTTTAGGGAAAAAAAAACAAACAAAAAAAAAACAGTCCCACAGGGAAGGTCCGACTTCTCTCCACAGAAAGACGCAAAGGTTTTTAGAATACGTCAGTGTGGTACAACTTAAAAACTACAAACAATGAGGGGCTTTGCTCAGTTCCAACTCCGACGGAGACAGAATGTTCAGGTACGACAGGTAGATGTAGTCGTTCCAGACAGGGTTACACGTGTGTGTGTGTGTGTGTGTGTGTGTCATATTCACTCACACAGACTCACAAAGATAAACCCCATCATCAACCCTCTCACATGATCGGAATAACTCCTGTTAGCGGCTTTGGAAAAGAACCGGTGATATGTAAAGACGAGAGAAGGAACTATGACGAGACACAAGTGGGAAAGGTCCGACAACAATCTACAAAGACAAAGAAACAAAACCTGCTTTCCTAAGAAATACTTTTATGTGGTGTTTCAGCTGTACTCATAAGGCCGTTTCAGACGAGGAGGAGACTGGAATGTTCTTTGAAATCCATCCAAAAAGGAATCGTACTGCTGAAATGCTTGTGTGTGTGTGTGTGTATACACACGTATCAGCATCTGAGCTGCTTAAAAGACTGAAAAACTCACAACCATCATGTATGGATGGACAAAGTACTCACACTTGCCACCCC
>CAAKHB010002709.1:28947-39907 GCA_901007665.1 Aeoliscus strigatus
ACCTCGGGGTGTGATTACCAACAGCTAATTACCAGCACAATGAGGAGCCGTATTACTTAGAGTGGAAACACACACACAACACCCCCCCCCCACACACACACACACACACACAGATTAAATCCTGCAGTTAACCCTTTATGGTATCACTGGTGATAAATTCACTCTAGAATACTGTGGAGTACCGTAATGACACGACTATTTGCACAATCAGAACATCCATCGGGTCTTGAAAGTTGGGAAGTTGTGCTTCACATCCAAGTTGCTGTCATTATGGTAATGACTCATTGAAAGCATTCACACCTATGGGTGATTTACAGTGACCAATTAACCTCAGCATGCTGTTGGAGGAGGGGGGCAACTGGAGTACCCGGAGAGAATGACAGCTGTTTCCAGCTTTGTCTTACAAGCACTCAAAGATCTGTTTCCCCTGATGTCTGCAGGACGTGCGTCTACAGCTTTGGACCATCAACACATGCTGAGGGAGGAACCGTTTGATGGTTCCTGGGGGGGTCACACAGCCGTGTAATTAGGGTACTCCGATGAATGCTAGCGGGGATGACGACCCACCTCCTCGGTGTCCTTGAGCGTGCAGACGTGGTACGGCATGGAGACCAGGGTCTGGTCCCGGCGGTCGGCGATGTACACCCACCACCACTCCTGCTTCTCCTCGGGGAAATACAGGCTGTAGACGGGGTGGGTCACCTTGGACTTGGTCTCCAGCAGAGCCCGCTCCCGCCGCTGGATGCTCTGCTGCAGCGCCTCCCACTCCTGGGAGGGGAGAGGAGGGGGACGTTAGGTTCTTGTTCTCCTTTAGCGGATCATGCTGAGTCACGGCGCTCCTTCCCGACCTCCTCGTCGTCTCCGGCCATCTCGTCCACCTCCGTGTCGCTTTGTTTGTCGCTGTCGTCGTCTCTCTCGCTGGGGGAATCTTTGTTGTTCTCGCCTTCGTCTGACTCGCTGCCTTTGTCTGACGCCTCGTCCTCGTCGTCCTTCGCCGCCACCGACACATCCTGTGACGTCACCAGAAACCAGAGGGTCGGTCATCACAGGAGCCAAAGGAAAGAAATACCCCAGCAGCGCCGACGCGTACGTTTCCTGCCACGCTGCCGTTGGCCTGTTTGGGTTTGGCCGGTGCGGGTGTGGCTTTCTTCTTGGTTAATTTTTTCTTCTTGGACTTTGCCGTCTTCTTTGCCCCTTTACTCTTGTTCTGCCACACTTTGGTTTTGGCTTTACTGGCCTCTGCTTGCTTTGGATAGAAAAAAAAAAAGAACAGTTGAAATGACCCGATGGACGTGGAGGAATGGGCTCAGTGAGGGTGGTTCTTACCGAGTCCTCTGGGTTGGCCGCCTCCTCCCCCGGACATGCTGCAGCCTCTTGCTCCTTCTCAAACACCTCCTGCACACGCAGCAGCACACTGCAACTCGTATCGTGCATTGAGGCAACAGCACCATCTAGTGGTCATTCCACTCAGCATGTTTTGTTTTGCAGGTTGCAACGATTCCTTACCGCCATGCGCTTTCTGGTTAAGGTGACGGTAACCGTGACGATGGAGCCCGCTGTGATGTTGTTGCTGTCTTCATCATCCAGAACTGTACAAACATCCAATCAAGAGAGAGATTGTGGTTAAAAAAGGCTGTTTAAAGTGAAACCAGCAGTTTTATCAAGTCCCGACGGGCAAATTCCTTTGATATTTTAATCAGTTATCAGAGATCAGTCGGTTCAAACAGATTTGTTCAAAAGTGGAAACCATGAAAGGTGGTTAGACAAGACAATCTTTAAATGACATTAATGACATCAAATAACAGATCTGATGAATCCAGTGTTCCAGTTATGTGAGTCTGATTTATTAATGTTAATCTGTGAATTGTAATGATTTTAGATCATGTTGTACTTTAATACAATCACCTACGTTTAGTTGTCAGATACAGTCTTCTATGTTGTGATTCAGGGCACTTGTTTCAGTCAACAGCTCAACCTGGTTCTTAACGAGTACGTATGTGATGGACGTGATGGTGTTTTACTACATGTATTGATTGGAGTTGATGTGTGTGAACTTACCGGTGCTTATTAATGACATAACATTTATTATCACTCTCATCAAGTCAAAGGAGAAGAACCGGATGCTTCAGTAAGTCAAACACACACTCCGCCAGCTTCAGTGACTGACCGACGACAGCAATCACATAACCTCCGTGGAAGAGACGGAGATGGTTCCAGATCCCAAAAACCCTCTGCAGCCCTTTCATGGAGACCATTCAATTACCCGTTGATTCTAAATCGAGTGACATGTGTGAGGTATCCGGGCTGCGTCAGAACGCTGTGGACTGCACACTCAACGTCGACTTCCTTTCAAATCTAAAACATCGGGGCTTTTTGGACTTAAGGTAAGAACTGACTTCAAGTTGTGATGGGGGAATAACTGACCCTGTAGTTTGGTTTCCATGGAGATATGAGGGAAGCTGCCCAGCACAGCCATGACCTCATCGTACTTCTCCTCCCCCAAGAATCGCAGCATGCTGCGTCTGTCCGAGTCCTTGAGACTCACCAGGTCCTGCAGGGATCGGACCTTGTACTGATGACGACAGAGAGAGAGAGGGGAACAAGCACATCAGCACCCGAGCTAACGCTCACGCAGCGACGCCTGCGTGTGCTCGGCCTGCACCTTCTTGGAGATGCAGTAGCGGAGATGCTCCTCCTCGAAGTGGGGCAGCTGCAGCAGCGGCGACTTTGACTCCTGCAGACCCTGAACGATCATCTGGGTCAGCTTCATGCAGTTCTCTATGGTCACCAATCGAGGGGCGTGGAACCCTGGACGGATGGACACCCACTCGTGAAATCAACTCGTGTGTGGGACATTTGGACAGATCTCCCATCCCTCCCTATTGTCGGACACGGTGTTCTCACCTCCTCTGTTGGAGGCCATCATGGTGAGCTGACAGCCCACGTTGATCATCTCCTGGAGGAGCGCTGGACTCTTCCTCACCACAAACCTCTGATCTGAAACATACACCATCGACAAATGGTTTCATTTGGGATTGTCTTGGCGACACGGCGGTACAGCGGTTAGCACTGTGGCCTCATGGCAGCTGTGTTTTCACCAGCATTCATCTGTCAAAAACCTAACTCCAAAAGTTCTGAAGGGACCAGATGAGGAAATGTTGGTTGTGTTCTGGCCAACAGCTGTTGTGTCTGGAGGAACGTGTTTCTCCTACCTTCCTCTAACTCCTCTGACACCTCCATGCGCGCCATGTGCGAGAGCACTAAAACCCGAGCTTTCAGACTGTAGGGGTAGCAGAACGGAGGCTCCTTCTTCTTCACGTTGATGGTTCCCAGCTCACGGATCAGCTACAAGAGGAGGAGGAGGAGAAGTCAGTTACGGTAACTACTTCGCAAAGCAACCTGCACCCCCACCCTCCATTGGCACCTGTGGCACTTCAATGTTGTCTGTTGGTCGTATAGTGGCTTCTTTATTGCTGCGGGGGTCAAACTCAAATGCAGCTGTCAACACCATACCCAAACCTGCAGGACAGAACAAGACCAGGGGATCAGAAGAGCTGTCCTCTGCAGTTTGTTAACGTGTTCAAATTTTAAAACAAAAGTACAAAAATAAAATTTTAAATTAAATAAATAAAATTAAAAATGCATTTACATTTTTTTCCAATTAAAAGACAAACTAATTGAAGTTTTTTTTTAAACTGTCAATTTGTTAAAAGAATAAACCCTACGAGAAAGAGATACTCACGCTTCATGTTCATGTTTGGCGTCTTACACATGAAATGCATGAAGAGCTGAGTTGTGTTGATGAGAATCTGGTCTCCGCTGTATCGGATGGAGCGGTACCACCACGTACCCTACGGGAGGACGAGACGATCGGGAGGCACAGTCAACACAGGGAGAAGAACAGAGGGGAATCTGGTTTGAACTCGTCGTGTGGACCTACCACGACGACAGGGAGGATGACCATGAAGGCCAGTCCGTACACCAACAGGACCTGCCAAGACAAGTAAACTTCAGATGAAATCCTGACTCAGCAAAGACAAAGACCTGACATGACCTAACGCGGATTAACACAGGTGAGACACCAACCAGCATTGAGTTCTTCTGGTCCACGATCCAGGCAGGCAGCGCGATCCCAAAGCTGGTTGCTACACACAGAGACAACGCACACACGGATCACAATCCTGCATTAAGCGCGTCAGATATGAAAAAACACCTGGTTTAGATTATTAGGAGCCCCGCTAGTTTCAGCAACGCTACAGCTAATCCTCCTGGGGTCGGACACATTAAATGTTACAAAATAAAATAAACTCCACGTGTCAGTTTCACCACAAACTAAACTAAATACTGCAGCAACACGACACAAACCAACCCAATGTTGGGTGTTAATCATACAGTTAGTATGTTACTTTTGTACTTGGATAGAAAAAAATTTACAAATATCATTCTAACAACCAAGGTCATTTTCAAAATTCAAAATTCTGGGGAGTAACGCAACTCACCCCCTGGGCCGTCTGGGTTACCGTACGTTTCCCAGATGATTCGAGACTGTTCGTTGGTCAGACTGTGGATTCAGACAACGAATAATTATTAGTTTTAATCCTGAAGGGGGGGGCAGCATCGTTTGTAGAAACATGTGAAACACTCACGCAGTGTAAGCTTTGGCGATTCTCATGAACGTGGCCTCGTCACCACCTTTGTCAGGGTGGTATTTGAGGGATAGAACACGGTATTGCTTCTTGATTTCTGACAGTGATGCACCCTGGAGGGAAAAAAAATGCTATGCTAATCTGTATATTGTGTACAACTGTGTGTGTGTGTGTCCTGTGAGTGCGTACTGGGTCCAAGTTGAGGACTTCATAGGGATTATACTCCTGGTACTCTCTGTCCAGCTTGGACACCTTATATGCGAGCAGCAGGAACACAGCCCACCCGAATAACACGGCTGCTTTCCTGAAAAACGAACAAATAAAAACATATTCAGGCTGATTCTATTTCCAATGTGATCAGCGTTTGATTTCTTACACAAGAAATTAGAAATGAACTGAAACACTGGACGACTTTCATACTTAAATGTGCAGAGAAGTGAAAGGGCAGGAGAGGTTCTGACACGTTGTTGTTCAGTGTTTATGCAGGAAGGCTGAGCTTGTTTCCATGACAATAGCAAACCTCTACGGCCTACTCTGCAGCATCTGTTACCATGGCAACCACCTCACTCAGCCTGCGTAGCTTGACCAAAAGAAGCACGATGCCTATAATAAATCGATCTGTGATGATACAGCTGTGAAGAGGAAACAGATTCTGCTATTTACGTTTGCAGCCCTCTTGATGTCACCAGCTCCAGTCCCAGCGGACTCACTGTGCAGAATACGGAATGACAGAACAGAAATGTTGTAGAAGCAGAAGTGAGGAGACAAACTGAGCAGAGAACACGGGGGGAAAAAAGAGGAATCTCAAATAGAAGTGCTGTGGCAAAGAGTCAAACGAGTGGGAGCAGAAAAGGCAGGAACACTAAACTAAACAGCACTTGAAGGAACATCTGCCCATTACAAACCACGTCACTTAAAAAAGGAGAGTTAAACAGAGTGTTGCAGTGTTTACACCAACAGAACGCGGCATGGAGAGGTTCGTTTCACAAAGCAGGTACAGTGAAAACCCAGAGTTTGTGTTCATTTCACAGATACTGAGAATCAAACATATGAAACTTTAATAGAACGAAAACAATCCGGGCTCGTCTGTACACTACGGGGAGAAGCTCTCTATCAAACTCCAAACACAGAGCCATAAGTGCACAGGAAGCTCTCAGCACTAAACACAGTCCCAGAAAGTTGCACACAAGGGACAACAACAGGAGTGAACGTCAACAACAACAGGACGCAAACAAGAAAGGGAGAATGGTGGTCGATGCCTGTAGCCAAAAGACTGCTACGAAGACAGCATGTTTGTTTAGGTGAGACCTTGAACCCACATCCAAGCCTTTGCACTCACTTAAGTGTTGGAACAATGCTCTGCTGAGACTTCATGAGCCGCAGCCGGTACCACAGACACCTGCCATGGACCCTCCGCAGGCTCTTCAGGCGCAGTTGTTCTGGGAGAAGACACAAGCACACCGTTAATACAACTGAAAGGATCCAACATTTGAGAGGCATGTTACTCCCAACAGGCTGACTGAAGTGTTAGCAGATGGCTCACAATGCTAAGCTAATATTAACATGACAGAATGGAAGAAACATCCCACCAGAATGAGACTTAACTTGCTCAAAGCGGCAACTGAACTAGCCAGCAGGTGATTTTCAGCTTACACATCCATTCCTGTCAAAGCCAGTCAGGGTGAGCGAGGACAAGTCGCTGTCATTGACTTTAACCAACTCTAAACACTCATTTACTACTTTTTAGCTCTCTGTGCTGAATTAAAGTGTGTTTGAAGCGCTTGCTAGCTAGGAATGTCAAAGGATTGCCATGTTAGCACAGACTGTGGAGTCACTGCATCTGGTCGGAGGCAAACCAGGCTGTCAAACTGCCAACCAGGACGGTGTCTGGTCGGTTTACCAGGTGAGGTTAGTGAGGTAGCTAAGTTAGCACGGAGCCAGACAACGGG
Organism: Aeoliscus strigatus; assembly: GCA_901007665.1. Lineage (NCBI taxonomy): Eukaryota > Metazoa > Chordata > Actinopteri > Syngnathiformes > Centriscidae > Aeoliscus > Aeoliscus strigatus. The sequence continues at coordinate 35,543 of CAAKHB010002709.1, forward strand.
CCTTACCAGCATTCTGATCCCGGGGCCAGAGGTAATATGTGGCTGGGATCACAATAAGTCCAACAAAGGACGTTAGGAAATAGAAAAAGGTGTTGCCGCTGTCATCGTACTGGAACTGTTGCCCGGCCATTTCGTCGCGGCGCTTTGGTCGCCCTTCTTCTCCGCCGCCGCGCTTCCCCCTTCGAGCCCAATGTGCAACTTGACACAGACCGTTAGCTCGCTAGCTAGCTAGCCGACAACAGTGCTGGTCATCGGATCGGTGTACGTGGTGTACGCATGCGCAATGTGGCCTCTCTTCTTCAAAGGCGCGTCATCCAAGACCGGGCTTTGCCTCTGCTGCCATCTACTGGTTGGAAAGATGTACTACCACTTTGGAGGACGACCGACAAACACCCCCCAACTTGGTGCTTTACCAAGGGGCAGGGCTTTACCAACTGCCACGAAAGAGTCAGATGAATATGTTTTTAGCAAACAAGAACATTTTCATTTTTACAATAGGATTAGGTGGAGGTCATGGAAAACCCCTCTTAGTGAATGTCATCAGGTTTGTCACCAACGAAAAATGAAAAAAGCACCAGGCCTATATATTTTGTTTGCTTCAAGCTGTAAATGATAAAAATAGCTGAAAAACACTGGAGAAAAAAAACACAACCTATGTGTCCAAGATGTATTTATTTGTTTGTTAGCATAGTTTTCCCAACAAAGAGCACAGACTGTAAAATGTTCAAATACTACTACTGGATCTCAGATAGTGAGATAGTGAAGTATCCAATACTACAAATCCAGCATGGGTAAGACTTGTCCAAGGACATTCCAGTTCCTCTTGGCAAGCAAACTGGAAACTCTCTTTGCTACTTCACTTCGTTTTCAAGTGTTTTACTTCAGTGCTGTTGACCTTCAAAATGTCTGCACATGGTGCTTGTTTGTTCATTTGACCAGATCACACCCTACGTACAAAGTTCATACACCTCTCTCTGTGCAGCAACCACACAAATGGCCTGTATGGAGTTGAACCATGGATGGATTGCAGTTGAATGACTTTTATTGAGGCAAATAAAATTATGTGGGACTTTTGATGACTGACTCAAATGTGTATCATTATATCATCCAGGGGCTTGCGTTTGAAATCGGGCACGGTGGCGTCGGAGGCGGGGTAACCCACAGGAAGCAGCATCAGCAGCTTTTCGTTGGCTGGCCGTCGCAGCAGCAGCCTGAGCTGAGGGCCACAGTTTAGGGGCGTTGACGTCACCGTAACAAGACCCACATTCTGTCAGCAAAAGGACAGAGGAAGCAGACACTTAAAAAAAATTGAATGGAAGCTCTTAGTATAAAAACAAAAACAACAGTTTTTTATAGTTACTAATTCACCTGTAATGCAGCCAACAAGATCCCACAGGATAGAGAAACACTGATTTCATTGTAGTAGTGTGTTTTCTTCTTGCCGTTTGCTAGTTTCCCATATGTCTGTTTGAAGATGAGAAACAGGTATGGAGCCACATCCAAGTACTCTTTAATCCAGTTTGTCCTGGAGAAATGGAAAAAATGTATCTTTAGGTTTTTATTCAGCCACACGGTACAAATTAAAACAACGTCCAAAGAATGTCCATAGAAACAGCGAACATAGACAAAATAAAATGAAGTCAAATATGCCGGCCTGTTTCCTATCGGTAATGTCCATCACCTGATTTTGGCTAAATCTTGGACCCACTTGTCTCCCATCCTCTGACGGTAGTTGACCTCCTCCTCTTCCTCTACAATCTGTCTGATTTGATGCTTCGTCTCCGGGTCGGAAACCACCACAAACGTCCAGGGTTCCGTGTGCGCTCCACTCGGGGCAGTACCTGCACACCAGGATGAAACCAGAAATGAAACAAGCAAACACCTGCATCCAGAAGGAGACACTAGTGGGTTGTATAGTTACTGATTCCCTGAATGTGCTGTTTTCTCATGCCTGCCGTGCGGATGACATTATTGATGACTTCTCGTGGGACCGGTTCTGGGCTGATGAAGCGGACGGACCTCCGCTGGTTCATCAACGTGTAGAAATCCAAAGACCTCTGCAGCATCTTCTCTTCAGGGTAACGTGGTGCTGAGAAGGTCACGTGTGGGACGTCTTCCTCCCCATCGTTCACCCAATCGTCTTCCTCTACAAGGACACCCGACAACAAACACACTCACTCGGAGCTTTGAATGTTTTCATGCACCAAAGGAGAATTGTGACATGATCTTATTTGTACATGTGGATTGTTTTATTGTTAAAAAGTGGACAGCTGGGTTCCTGCCAAAGGTCAGTGACAGTGACAGCACGGCCAGGGAAGAAGGACGCTGTGCTCTTTTATCACACCTGTATCACACTACACGGCCTGTTTATTGAATCTGTAGATGCCACACTGGGTTTGGTTGTATCCTCCATCTGTCTGGCTCAAAGTCCAGTGTTTACGTTAGGACACACAGACGTTGGCGACTGATAAACCGCAGAGTGTAAGACGCAGCAGATTCATGCTGAGCTGTGCGTTTGTCAGTGTATTATGTCATAGAATAGAATAGAATAGAATAGAATAGAATAGAATAGGTCTATATTGTCATTTGTACATGCTGCAGCTCCTGATCAGCACAAGATTACACACCTAAAAACTCACTATAAGCATAATTTGGAAGTAAAATCTGAAACATAAAATTAGAACAAAAACAGAGACTAGTATGTGCAATTTGAATTTGTTGAGCTGAGGTCAATCACACATCTGTGATTTGTACTGCTGCATAAAACAAAGTGTCAGTACATGAATATTACAATTTTGGAGCTCCTATTGCATGTGAGTCTTTATTTGTTGCATATTTTATAGGTGTAGCTTAACTCCAGATGGGATAATCAACCCCAGCGTCTCTTACCTTCCTGCTTTGCTGTGGGTTCAGTGTCGTCCTGTAAATCCTGGTCCACCCACGGCCTGAAGTCTGATCTGGACTCTGCTCTGACGCTGCTCCTGGACGTGGCCTCCGGTTGCCGTGACTTCAGGAACAGGAAGCCCAGAACCACGCAGAGAGCCAGCGCCAGAGCCGACGTGAGGATGGACAGTATGGGCATGACTGCCAGAGAGTGGAGTGTGTGGACCCTTGATCGTGTGTGTGTGTTGTGAAACACTACAATCCTCTGGTTTGTGCCCCAGTGTGGGACATGGCTTCTGATTGGCCAATCAGAAGGTTTTATACGTCACAAAGTCACCAAATGAGTTACCAGACTGGAGAAAACGGATGTGTATCTCCACAGTTGAAAGATTTATGCAACACAATCGTAGAATCAACCACAGCTGGACACGTCTCTGTCAACAAAACGGTTTCGGATTGAGAATTAATGAATCATGGACAGTTCAACATATTTTAACTAAGAAGACGGTGAAGTTTATGAAGAAAAACCTCTGCAGGTGTTTTACCAGAAGTTACTGTGTATGAAACTCTCATTCAGATGTCTGCTGCTGGAGTGACCTCACCGGGGCAGGAAGTGATGCACTGAGCCAGGTTAAAGGACGTACCAGCATAAGGAGGAAGACAATCAGTGAAAAACAGCACATTCAAAATCACTTTCAATGTGTCAAACAAGATTATAATGATTCAGCTGGTTTTTCCTCAAATAAGTAAATAAATGAACTTTGTTTGGGGATCTGATGTGGAAATCAATCTCCACATGTGAACCGGAGGCATCTCAAAGGGTAAAATACAAATGTATGTAAATAACTAAATAAGTCTTTGACACTATGAGGACAGAATCTTTGCTGATGGTGAAAAATGCAGGTTGTTGTTTGTGTCTGTTGTTGTTGATAAAAAGCAGCAGATGCATTTTTTATATGTCAAAATGAATCACTGCGATGCCCGGTTGCTCTAAACGGTGTATTTACATTTCTATTGGTCATTAATCCGATAACCTGCTGTGTGTGTCTGCTACATGTGGCTGTGGTGATTTGGATTCTGCAGCAGCTGCTTCCTCACTTTCCTTGTTTCTCTCTTTTTAGTCGAAATGCAAAATTCTCCTCCTGAGCTGTGTCTATCGCCAACAGGTGGCGCCACTGACTGCTCCTGTGCAGTTGGAGTGATACAAACCCTCCAGCTGCCGATCAACACAGATCAAGACCAGGAACAATCAGCTGGTTGTTGTTGACCATGCTCCATGTGCCCAGTGTGTCTCAGGAGCCAGGGTTAGGGCTGTGAACCACTGAACGGCCTCTGTCTGCACATGACTGAATGAATGAATGAATGAATGAACCAGTGAGTGAATGAATGTGCCTGCAAAAATCTATCTATCTATCTATCTATCTGTCTGTCTGTCTGTCTGTCTATCTATCTATCTGACAGACTCTGGGGGGGGCAGTCCCG
>CAAKHB010002712.1:18669-42890 GCA_901007665.1 Aeoliscus strigatus
TACACCCCTTTACTCTTACAGGCCTTCCCATGTAGTGTTACACACACACACACACACACACACACACACACACACACACACACACACACACACTAAACCACACTGTTCTCTGTCATCCTTGGCGGAACCTGGGAACACATCATGAGCGGCGCCTACAAACTTTTAATGACTGTTGTACCCAGTGGGGCTGCCTTTTAAAGTTTGCCACTTGTGCCTCTGATAATGTACGATGAATGAACTGAAGATATTATTGAACTAGTTCAGCATGGCATTAAACCTGCAGTTTCTGAAAATGTACCTAAGATTCCATGTCCAAAAACTGCAGTTCTTGTAATACAACTATGTGACGCGGCAGAGTAGTAGTAGTTTTAAAGACATTCATCTTATTATAGTAATTGTAGTAATTGCTCAGTAACATAATCATAAACGTCATCTATCTGTGAATTTGTTTGTGCAGGACCCCACATGGACATGAAGTACCAGTAGTTTTTCTGTTCCACTCTGACCATTCAATGCATCTAATGACACTTAGATACAGATGTTCCAGATGCAGATGGTGCTTTTCCATTACAGTTCAGTACCTGTTTGATGTGGGTGAGGACGTCACAGCGCCAGCTGCAGTGACAGCGTGTTTTATCATGACACAAACACATAAAGAATGAAGAACATACAGGAGATGGTGGAAGTCGCTTCTGTTTGAGGATTGTCAATGGGGAATTCTGCTCTGCTCTGTAGACTCTTCGTCCAGCTCCGTGCAGCTCAAACAACATACATTCTAAACAACCAAAAAACATACAAACGTCTGAACTTCGTTAACGGACGGACATTAACTATGTGTGTTTTACACTTATCAGTCATGTTCGATGAGAACGCAATGAGGAATAAAGAACTGCATTGCTCTCGCCGGTAAAACTGCTGGTAGACTCCTGTGTGACGAAGATAGTGCTGGGGACGACCTTCTCTCTGTAGTGACCCATCAGGGGCCATCACTCTGTGAAGTCAGATGTTTAGTGGGTTCAGCTCACTGGAACCTGACAGGTGGTACTAAAAAAGTACTGGGTATTATCCGCAGTAACGTCAAAAAGCAGAGTAAAGTCGAGTAGTGTGGAGCTGTGCTGGAACTGTGTAGTAGATAAGAAGAGATAAGAAGAGTGAAACCTCTCAGATTTCAGGTTGTTTTAAAGACACTGAGATCAACAGCTCATGGTACAGTGGAAATCTTCTTGTCCACAAATTTCTGTGGTGAAATACTAGCTTTCTTCAGGTTCCGACAGTGATTTTTGCATTATTGGTAGTCGTACTTGTCAAGCTACTGCTGTAAAGTTAGTTGGCGGGTCTTCCTTGTCCTCTGTCCACATGTCTCTGTGTTTGCTGAGCATAGAGTCAACATAGCATGAAGTCAACGCAGTTTAAAAGCTTTTAACACATCAGTCAAAAAATAAATGTTATTCAGTTTAAATAATTCAGTGTATGACTGCTTGATCAGTACCAAAGAACTGATCACCAGACAGCTGCTGATTTTCTACGGTGCTGTGACTTTATAAATCGAATGGCAAACTGGTGAATTTACAGACACAGAACAGAACGTGAGTAATCACGTTAATCCAGTAAATCCAGTAAAAGACTAGCCAGCAAACAGCAGCAAGCACCGGGTGAAGGAATTGTAAAATGTGCTTATTAGCGCACGTTCTTCACACCTGAGTGTTTTACTTTTAATCATCCAGAAGGATATGCACTCAGCATTTCTAGTCGTAAGCAGGGAAAATGCATTTGCCTCCATTACACCTCCAGGTACATTTTTTACACCATAATGAAGCATAAACATGGCTGGCACGATGTCATATCACCGTTTTGAACTGTATGACCTGACCATACTCAGAGGGACGTCAGCAATAGTGATGGGCAAAACAGTTCTTTGCTCAGGTATACTAAATCATTAGAATCCATTCAGTAAAAAGAATTTACCAAAACCTGTACCAAATCATTCTGGTCCCATCCACCACCCCGAGAGACTCGCTGCACTGATCCATTCAGCAAGGCTTTCTGAAGTGTTCATTCGCAGGGAATGAGACGACGGATCAGATCCACCCACAGCACTTCGCTGCCACACTCAGCTGAGCTGTGAAATTAACAAATCTTTAAGTAAGTGATTCAGTACAGTTCATTCACCCAAAAGATTTGTTTCTTTTGGACAAGTCATTCGCCAAACGGCATAGCACTAGTCAGCCTGCCAAGGTGTCAAAGACAAGAGACCCATACCCTGTTTCACCATTGACAAGAGCTAAACATGTATTTTCCCATTTCGAAGAGACGACGACTTAAATCTAGTAATTACAACCTTAAACACTTGTCACTCACATTTTCACTTCAGTTTCAGGTGAAAATCTGAGAGACAAGTTTGGTCATATCCTTATAGTCACCTACTCGCCGTTAGCCTCAGAGCTTGTGGCTTCACTCTTATACCCATCCTTGTATACACTCCATAAAGCCGTGTGAGGCCCATTGCATTGCATTCATTAGTGTCATTAGTAGGTAATTCAGCTCCTTAACTTCTAGCTCTCCTTGCTCCATAACTGTGCACGCCCTACCTTTGAATCTCCATCTCTTTCCAACCTGCTAATTGTTTTCCTTCCTGCATAATTTCCTGCAGCGCCCAATATTCCTAGAAGCATTGTCACTGGTGGATACGACACGGTTGGTGAGAGGCTGAATGGGGAGGCTAAATGATGCTCCGAGGCCAGGGCGATGATTTGGATGATAATGACTGCTGTGATAAAGGACGCTTCTTCGGTCTAATGGCGTTTGATTTCCCCCGTTAGTGAGAAGAGAGATAGAAGGCATCAGGGTTGCTCATCCAATGAGAATGACCTTTAATTTCACAACAAGGCCCCGCAGATAGCAGGTGCATCTCTGTCTACAAAGCCTCATTAGATTGAGCACTGGGAGCCCAAGTGAAACTTTTCTTGGCTGCGGGATGCAAAAGTTTACAAGGTCAACTGCCATAGGTGGGTGGCAAAAGTTTTTTAAAGCATCACTGTCCAGTACATGTGGATTGTCTTTGCAGATTCACCTGAACACAGGGCCGCTGCTAGCCAATTGGGTGCTGTAAGCATAAATGCTTTGTGATGCCCCCCCCCCAAAAAAAATAAAACCAGTAATTTATAAGTAATTTTACCAGTAAATCCACCCCAGCCCTCCCATGTATTTCTAATTCTCAATGTTCAACTGGTATCAAAATCAACTGGTTGAATTGTTTCTCTGATAACGTCACCTTGTCCTCTGACTGGTCGTAGCGTATCCAATAGAATGCAGTTATATTTTGATCTGCACCCATCGGTACTGCCCCTTCAGTTGAAGGCCTATTGCTCATTGATAGAACCTACGTTTTTCTACATGTGGCTCAACACATAACACACATTTCCTCTGTTTGATGGTGTTCTTATTTATACTTTGCTCCCTGCCTCTAAGAAAAGTGACATATGGGTAATATTTCTCAAAATACTTTCAGGTGACTTTAACAGGCAATGACAAAGTGCGCCACGGAAAAGGAAATATACTTTCTTCTTAGTTCATTTGATTACAGCACAAATAAATCTTCCTCAGTGTTTCACCAAATGATCATCCTCTTAGCTGTTCAGAGAGTGCGAATCCTACAAGATAATATATATATATTTGTGTGTGTGTGTGTGTGTGTGTGTGTGTGTATATATATATATATATATATATATATATATATATATATACTGTATATTGTATATACTGTATATGAGCTTGTGTGTGGCGCAGAGCTTGTCCCTGACGTCGTCCCCGACCTCCAGCCGCTCCTCTCTTCTCCTGAAAAGGCCCAATAACCACCCAGTGTTCCAGCAATAAGCTTCAGATAGGGGAAAACGAGAGAAAAATAATGCTCCTGTGCCAAGAAAGGGACTGTTTTTATCAACCCAGCACTCCAGAGGATGGCCTCAAAAACATTCCCTGAAATGTGCACAAATCGATGTGTGTGTGTGTGTGTGTGTGCATGTCAAATCAATGGCAATGAAAAACACACACTTTTATCAGCTTCCCGCAGCTACCCTCCCACCACACCCTGTGACCCTCACCGAAGAAAAGAAACACTGAAAATACTCACCGATAAGAGAGTCCTACAAGGGGAGAGTGGATTTTAATCACAAAAGAACACGTGTTGTGGCGATACTGTCATGTTCCCACAGCAGAGGTAGTTAGTACAACAGCACAATGGAGGAAGGGCTCCACGGGGAAGCCTATATAAATATGACAGCATTGTTTATGCATGAGCTCCTCTTGGCGGGCGAGTGAATATCCCACACTGCTGTTTCAACAACATGATCTGCCCATTTGGTCCCATTTGGGATATGCTGTCTATTACTTAATCGTATTATTTAAAATCAACTTTTCTATGATATTCTATTTTTTCAGATGAACCTGTATGTACAGTAGGTTTAAATAACCAACAGTCTTACATGGAGTCTGTCCTGAGCAGACACTTGTTTCTTATTCACAATATGAGGAAGTTCATTCGTGAGCACCACCGTTCAGCAGATTGATTCAAGTCAATGGTTCAGGTCATACAAGATACAAACTCTTCTCTCAACCTGACAACTTCAATTGTTGGGTCCAATTGAAGCCAATGCAGAACTTTAGCACATGATGTTTCCTCACAGCCAGGTGAATATTTCTTGAATGAACCAACAGAAATTCTTACTGCCATCCAGTGTCTGACTGACAAAATATCTCAGTAAAATCTTTCATCTGCTGCTGTTCACTGAAGATGACAAGATCTGGAAAACCGTCGTGTTACACCAGATGGCCCCATCGCTCAGCTCCAGGACAGGAAGTAGACAGCTACAGGAACTAATACCGGAGTGGAGACAAATCCCAGACCAGTTTGTTGAGAAATTTGAAACAGTCTGATTGGGTCATTCTCTTGTGTCGTCCTGATGCCGATTCCAGCTTCATCAGCTAAATCACTGTGTCCTGCTTTCGCGATTGGATGGTCATGTGTATTGCTTCAAAACGCTGTGATTATGATCTCATAGGAATCTATTTGTCCTTCCATTAGGGGAGAACTCTCAGAAGGCAGAGTGCGAAAACAGACTGCATAATGAGACCAGAGACCATTAAAAAGCTTGAGGCTCCTAACATGATAAATTATCCAGAGCAAGTAAGACATGCTTAAATCCTGCCTGCTGCCCGCTCATCACGGCCAATACACTTAGGCCTGTAATGCATGGTTAATGGGAGGTCTGGGAATATCTGGAGAGACAAGAAGTTTTTTGAAAGTAGCCACTTCAAAATACATGTGGTTGGAAATATATGCTTTTAGTGCAGAGAGGTACATGGCTCGGGGCTCATTTATCATATGAAATACATGGCGGAATATCAATTATGCAGCTCGACTCACTCAGAGGAAACAGTGGATGGTTCAGTCCACGTTCTTCAGAGCCCCGGGAGCAGATGAAGAGAAACAAGTCTGTGATCAAATATTAGCAGGTACTTTATTGTTTGACCAGGTCTTTCTTCTTATTTGGGGCAAAAAATACCAATTATGAGATGTACAGAGTTTGAAACACATTATTGTATCTGAGTCCAACTCAATATCTCATTACGTTTGGTACGGAGACAAAGGTCTGTGTGTCTTGATGATGCGCCAGAGCACGACCAGCAAAAGGCCAGCGCTTCTGTCTGATATTAAGTATTGATTTGGAAAGATTGATCCCAACAGCGGCTGTATTAAAAGAGCATTGAGAGAGAGGAGCAGTCAGGCAGATAAATGAAAAGGAGGGTGAAGAAAATAGGTGACCAGCAGATAACGTGTATGTACATACGCTTGTGGCACAAAGATGGGAATTAACGGCTGGAGTCACAACGGAGGAATGGAGGGAGAACCCGGAGAGGAGGGCTCTCCAAACTGGAGGAGGTCACACTAATTGGAGGCTTGGAGGAGGAGGCTTCACCAGGATTCTTATCTTCTTGTTGAGCCCATTCGTCGAGCCAGATGTCAGGAATGTTTGTTTTCCAGTAGAATCTTCGCCGTGTTCCCTCTCCCGTTTACAAGAAGTGAAGGAAGGAGACACAGACAGGAGTTGTTTGTGTAACATTTGTTACGTTTGAAGTATTTCTCTTCTCCAAGTGTTTCCTCCATTTTGTTCCTCCATTATCTTTGTTTTCAGTGGGATTTTTATTTATCAGACAAGTGCTTGTTTAGCAGAAACTATTCTGCATGTCAATATTCCTGTACCACTGTCAAAGACTGTATGACTGCCAGAAAAAGTGTATAGTAACATGGTAACGTATGACTTAAAAATAGAAATTACATTTCAAGTGATAAAACTAATTCCATTAAGTGAAATATTTACAGTACAGTGTGTGTATATGTGTGTATACACAGTATTTACAGTGTACACAATGTAATGTGCTGTAATGTCTGTGTATATTTACGGCTGCTGAATATGTTTACGTTCCCAGATGATGATCAGATGGTTCTGAAACAATCAAATACAGAGGGAGAGTTGGGTGAAGCAAAAGTTAAATGAGTTAAATTATACGTAGTGAACAACACTTCTGGTTGGTATGTCCCTGTATCTTTTCTCAGTGCTGGAAGCACCAGGACTCGATCCACCACAGAGGAATGCTTGCTGCAGTGCTGAGTGGGTGTTTGTCCTCTGGATCCTGTCACCAGTCTTTTTTCATCTGGTTGTAATGGAGGTGAGGGAAATGAGAGGGAGGCATATGTTACCAGCCTCAAACCTAGGGATTATCTGGGTCGGCGCGATGGGCACACAGGCAGATGGGCACTGTGGGTCTGCGAAATATGAGGAACGCACAGGTTAGTTTTTCCTTGCTCAGCCAGCAGCGGTTTATTAGACTGTGCATCATTATATTAAATAATTCAAATAATACAAAAATATTTGTTCCAGAAAAACAAAAATAAAGTGCACAATGACTCCTCTGTTTTGTTACTCAAAAATAAAAAGAACCACTAGTCATAACAGTACATACAGTATATACAGTAATATATGTATCACATATAATATACACTCATTCACATTGCAAAACGTGTTCTCAGACACACCAGGTGTGCCCACCATGTGGCAACACAGCGGAGAAATCCCATCAGACTGCAGCCATTATTCAGTTTGACAAAACAATAAAACTACTGGTCCAACGTGACCTCGTACACTTCAAACACCACAAAACACGTCACAGACAGTTCACATTAACATCATGAGGATGTTTAGAAAGAAGTTGTATGAAAAACTGTGAAATATAAACAAACAGGTTAGTTTTGCCATTGGTTTATTAGACTACGCACGTGTGGGGCCAAGAGCATACCCTGTTCCTCTGGCACCGCAGTGGCGCCATCCAGTGGCCTGGAAGTATAACAGTATTGTTCAGGTTGTTCTAATTGATCTCAAAAATGGGGGTGGGGTGGGGGTGTGTTTTGTTTAAAACTACATAAAGGAAATTTCTGAACCCTCTACATATAGTTCAGCTATATCTAAAAAGATTGACAGGGAGTGTGTTTTCATCGACTTGCAAAGACATTGTGATCGGCGTGGCAGAAAGTTGGATGTATCTCAAGCTTTAGGGTTTATACGTTCACACATACCTCTGGGACTCCGGGATGTTTCATGGTGGGACTGTCTGGTGCGTATGTATTCTTTGTCTGTGCCAACAGACGATCCATGGAAGGGCTTTGTATGTGTGCGGACAGGGTGCCATCCTTGTGGTGCAGACCTAGCTATGAGGGTCAGGGTGGCTGTGATCTGAATGGAGAGCATTAATATTTAAGCACAGGCTCCTGCAGGGGAAGAGACTGTAAATGATTCATGATTTATACTTTGTGCTCTCCTCGGCAAAGGCTGCAGCTCTGTAAAGATTCACTGATCCCGCTTTGCTTACGTGCCCACGTGCCGTCCTAATGTTCCTGTCGCGATGTCTTTCATCTTCCATTCACTCTCCCAGGGTAACTCTTTTTTCACGACAACTCTCTGTCATGCTTTATCGTCAACTGTCTGAAGACATTTGCCATGGAAGATAATCGCAGTGCCTACTCAAGGAGGTTTTTGTTTTCTGACAGAAAGCAACTTTACAACAAAGCCACTGATCAGACAATCATGAAACTGTTTCCAGAGACCTTGTTTGCACCATTTACATGTACGAGCTTCACTTTCTCACACATGAAAACAAGTCACATTTCATGCTTTCTACTTTATTTATTTCCACTTTATTTAATCATATATTTTTTTATTTCTGTAGCCGGTGGTTAATCTGTTCCAATGTGATTTTTTTGTGCGTTTTGGTCGTTGCTCAGTTTGTTGTTGCTTGTTTTGGCCAGAGGGTGGCAGTGTTGTGTCTGATTTTTGTGACTCCGGCTAGTGCATTTTGGGTACTTCCGTTGCGCATGGAGATTTGCGGTGTGGACAGTGTAGAGATGCCTCTGTAGGTAAAATATACCTTTATTAGTACTCTAAATGACATTATTTGACCGTAAATTAACAAGATCAAATTAAAGCTACAAGAAACCCCAAAGGGGTTGTGTCCTGTGTGGCAACCAATTCCAAGGGCACCACATTTTTACTATGTATTTAATGCATTTTGAAATTTATGTAATCAGGGCGTCATTGGAAAAGTTCTTGCCATCAACTTCATGATTAATTTACATGAAATTCAATTGCAAGAATTGAATTTGACATAATAGTGCCCATTAGCTTTAGCTCATTGACTGTGTTTAGAGATATTGGTGTGACACAATTAAATTTGTCATGTCTCAAAAGGTTCTCAGTCATCCAGGTCATGTTGTCCTGCTAGGTTAATTCGTAGGCCAATGGACTTGGAGTTTGCTTGAAGGCGTTTCTCCACTCATTCAAAAAGCTTCTTCAGTTCTGCCATGACTTATCCCAACAAGAAATCAAATTTGTCAATACTTTGACTGCTTGTCTGCTTTTTCCGTACATTTATGTTGTCGTTAGTGTGAGCAGGTAATCAATCTAAATTCATATTTTGCCAACATGTGCTGGGGAGATATAATTTCAGTTTGATTGAATGAGCTCATGTAAAGTACACAGTGGAGTTGTGTGAACGTTGCAGACACCCACTTCCAATTCTTTCCATGACAAGATGTGCTAGCGATTCTGAGTGAAATTGAAAAGGATGTTGGTCAACAGAAAGTGACAGCTCCTTTCAAACGTCCCTTTGTGACACAAACAAACAAGCAGGTGATATTTATTACTGCCGCCGCGCCTCAGTGACACACAAATAATTACATTACACAGGATGTAGATTGATGGAGCGGATAACAGAGGAGACGCTTTTGAAAGCAGGACCACTCAGCTGTACTTAAACACATCATCCATTAGGTGGCATACATGAACATTGGATTCAGAAGTGTTAGTGGGCTCTATTTAGACTAACAGGCCAAAGTGCGACACACAGCACCGAACGCAGAGTGCATGGGGCGTTCCCATCTACTGCTCGTAGTTAGACCAACTCAGATTAGCTGGCACAACGTCCAAAGGGGTTGGATTTAGCCTCTGAATTAGTCAAAGGTGTGAGATGGGTGTGTTGTGAATAAATCAATCAGCTCCCATCCCCTTTAAATATAAGCTCACAGTGAATATAAGCGGATCATTAGTTAGATGACATGGAGGAGGACCGGGAAACAGAACTGAGATTCACCCCCGAGGAGACAGATCTGCTGGTGCGTGAAGTGAAAGCTTGCGATATTAGGGTTCAGCTTTCAATGGAAACACGGTTTGCTAACGCGAATGGAGACACAAAACTTTGACGTGGTCTCCTTCCCTGTCTTCCCCCTCTGGTGCGGCAGGTTCATCTGGACGGTGCGAAGGACGCAGGCAGCAACTGGGTGGTATGTCGCTGGCTCAGAATAAATTAACACACACAGCATGAAAGAAAATTTCATTTCCACCTGAAAACACACACTTTTAAAATGAATTTCTCTGAACCCATGCAATTGCAGCTCTAAATTAATCATCTCTGGCAAGTTGCCTCATTAAGTGAGATACAGCAACAGAGGCATTCAGTGGCTACAAACTATTTCAAAACATGTTTTTTATGCACAGATTTTCTGTCATTATTGCATGACCTTTGACACTGACCTCTCACCCTCCAAATCTCTCCATGCTTTCGGGGGCATCTGCTGCGTCATGCTATAGAGACACATCTTGATGAAGAGCTCTTAAAGTAACAGTGACACAGTCATGATGGGCCACTGACTTTCGACCAGGTTTTTTTCCAGTCAGACACGTAAAGTCTGGAGTGCAAAGTCTGTGAAACCAAAATAGCAATGCCCTGTGACTGCGCGCAACCACTCCTCCTTTGTAGACCGATGTAGTATGCCCAGACCAGCGCAAATGCATTTGTTAGTGGGATCATCTGACGCAGACACTGGAAATTACATCTGCGCTGCCATGAAACTAGGAAAGACACTTGCGTTCCCGGTTTGGTGCCGTGCATCATTGATCTAAATAGAGGCCAATATCTCAGTTAAGGCTTTAATGTGCCAAGCCTACGACCAGCAGGGGGCAACATGGGTCGTCCACAGTTGTGTCTCCATTTGCCAATATAAATATGTTTAAAGCTACCCAAATCACTCCACACAGCAAATGGAGTGTAACAGGCATTGTGGAGCTTTCCACTTTTGTGGCCGGTAGCAATTGAAGCCCTCCACATCAACGCCGTGGTGGTCACGTGTTGTACCAGCAGTCTAAACAATGGGTTGCTGCTTTGAGTTACTTGTTAACATCCTCGACAGTCCAGTCTGCTGCATCTCATAGCATGGACACAATCGTGAAACCTCAGTTGTGCGGTGATGGCGGTGTTCACCTGGGGGATGATCACAACAATCCCAGAGTTGTGAAAGAACCCAATCCAGCTACCAGCATTGCTGACCCAATGAGGAGACTCACATGTGAGGCAGCGATGATCGGAACCTTGGCTAACCTGGTTCAGCTTGTTACTGTCTCTTTTTGTCATAAGTGCAGAGGTTTTTTTTTTCAGATATTTTATCCTGTTGATCTGATTGCAGTCTGTTCGAACTATCTTGAGTCAAACCTCACCGCACATCACTGAACAGCAGAACTTCGTTAAACGTTAATCTTTATGGCTGCAATAACCCCGCTCGATCCACATGGAGGCAATGGAACGGCAGTTTGTGTCTCATGTGTACCATTAGTCATATGTGTGTTATTTTTAATCTTCATGACATTCATTTGTTTAATAGTCGCAAAAGACCTTAATGGTGTAAATCCACAGTGGCGACAAACTGCTGGCGTCAGAGCAGCGGCTGATTACTAGGAGAGAGATGAATGGACAATGACAGAGGGAAGTGTGTGCTTGGAAGAACAGCTGGGAATAAGAAAGAGATGCATGGTCAGACAGGTCTGAAGTGGCATCAGTCAGCTCTGATGGAGACTGATGGGAGAATGAGCAGATACGAATGGAGAAGGTGGAGGAGAGGCTGCATTCACTAGCTGGAAAGCTGCAGAGATAAATGCAGAAAGGAGGGAAAGGATAGTGAATCAGGATTTGACAGCGATGATGAACGCCGACCATGGTACACTTACAAAATTGAGGGGTGAAGAGAGGAGCGAGGTGGGACAATATGGAAACGAAAGATTTATGGTGGGAGGTGGTGGAAGGATGGAATATGTAATGAAGGAGAGGAGCATGGTTGAAGGAAGAAAGAACTGCTGGCTTGAGGTCCCCTGTGCTTCCTTCAGCACTTCACTGATCCACCACAACCACTTAGGTCTATTGGAGCTTAGAGGCTCTCGCAGTATGTTTCGTCTTTGCCAAAGCAATTATCGTCTGACCTTCACTCACTGCAGCAATGTCACAGACAATTTTCGCTAAGGGTAAACACCTTGATGCAATTAATGGAAATATCACATTGAGCCATGACAGAACTTTTTTGTTTATTAAAGTCCTGTAAGATATTTTTTTTCTGATACAGTTTTATGTGAAAGTCGTGACTTACTTGCATCGTCTTCCTCCATATGAGCTTGTAAATTAAACTGAAATACTGGTGTCTCTGCATAGAAAAAGCATCTTTTTCTTATAATTTTCGTATAATGCGTATGGAGACGCTTGCACAGGGGATCAGGAGGATTCTTCATGTCAAATGTGTGTTTATTACAAGATTGTCCATGAGGGAGACAAGTATCAGAGGCGCAGAACCCTGTTCAGTTGTTAATAACAATCTAATTTATGAACTGCATAGCATAGTTTAGCAGTAAGAAAAAACAGACCCCAACTGTAAGTAACAATACTATTTTTACTATGGCAACATTCTTTTAAACACACAATATGCAATATATATATGAGTTGGAACTTTTGGTCCAACTGATATTTGAGACGTCTCTCATTATAAGAGTATATATAAATGTCTCTTTCAAAAGATTGCTTGTCTTTTATGTGCGTATTTAGAGAAACAAATATGAATGTCACAGGCAGTCTCCCTAGTTTGTCCCCCTGCAACCACCAAAGCCCCTCTACCCTGGCCACACAACCAGGTTGCAGCTCACTGTTTAGCATGGAGGCAGCTCATATAAAGTATCCATAGGTGGGCCAAGGGAGACTCTCTCTGCTTCGTCGATCTGATAGGTACGTCAGGTGTGATCGCCGGTGACTGTTGCCTGACTGCTCCTGGGCATTGCGTGGGATTGGCTCCCAAAGGTATGTGTCAAATAGTTAACTGACCTGTTGGGAGAGAACGCGTGCTGAATAACATGTTGTGGCTGTAGGTTTGTGTGGGAGACGTAAGACGCATACCATAATGGTTACGGTTCCCAGTTAAGCCAATATGCCAACAATGTAATCACTGCTGCTTTGCTCTGATAATGATCATATGGTCGTTGACATATGACCTGCGCCTCACCGGCTGCAATGATCACTTCTTATAGTGTTTGTGTGTTTATGTGCATATGCATCGGGGTGTAGGCACCGGACTCTGAGCAGGGTTGTTGCGTCGGTCGCACTCCCACCCACCGCTGCTGACGAAGTTTAAGCAACTTCCTGGTGGCAGCCATTACTGTTGTTCCCTTTGGCTACATGGGCCTTATTTTAAGTTTAGTGTGGAGAGCAGAGAATATCAGACTCACCTGTTAATTAACTTTCTATTTTCCTTTAACAATCAATTATTAGTTGCATAGTAATCATGTCTCTGTCCTCCTTACACCTTACCAGTGAGTATTACCCACCCTCTTGATTAGAGGATACCTATCAGGTGTACCAATACAATTTGTGAGTCTAATTAGTCACATATCTTGGAGGGAAAGGCTCCAAGTGGCGTTGTCAGCATACTAATCAAGACCTTTCATACCACAGTCTGGTCAAATATATAAAAACTCAGAAAAAAAAAAAAAAAGAAACCCACCTTTGCAACACAAAAGTGTTGTTTATAAGTGTGAGCACAGCAGGAAGTTACAACCCCCTGCCATAAAACTGTTGTATGTCCAATAATCATGAGATTATTTAGTGGCACTGTACGGTACGGAAACATTCTACTTATTAAATCTGAATCAAATGCACACAAATATATATATTTTACACTTATATTTATGGATAGTTTATGACTTGTATAACTGTGGCATTGTCCATGTGCTGAAGCTGCCGTAATTTCCTACAAAAGATTAATATACTGTAGGATCTATTCTCATCTGTTCCAAAAAAACATAGCTGACAGTGTCCTTGCTAAAACATTTTATATACAGTATTTGTGTGAATTCCTGTTTGAGTATCTGCTGTCGCCTCTTGACCTTGTTAACCGGTGTGAATGAATATGTTAAAAGCCCCACAGACTCCAGAATGGAGTCAGAGCGGTGCTGTTTGCTGTTTGACGGTGTAATGGTGTGAATAACGCTCCACCTGCTATCAAAATGTAATGAGAGACTGATCGATACACTTTCTATGTAAAAAACAACACACACAGTTGGCGTGTCTTCACCTTCCCAATATACATGACTGATCTGCAAAGAAATGAGCACATGTTTGGAGATAGAGACACACCACTGCATTGATAGATAAACCCACATTTTGTTCAGATCAATACTCCGCTGAGAAGCAGCTCACTTTAGACACACTTAAGTTTTGCGCCTGTCGGCTGAAGGCTATTTTGAGGCTGCAGCGTCCTCCGTGATTAATGACTCTCTAGGAGCGGAAGACATGCTGTTCAAATATTTGATTGATGCGCTAGAGATTGCAGAGCAGCCTGCGTGTATCATACCGGCAGTTCATCCTGTTTTTCACGCCAGTAAGAGCAGGAGGTGAACAAATATTACATGAGGGGAACCAACTGAGTCCTGTTTGCACAAAATAACAGGGTATGTAACCAAGCATGTTTCAGATCCCTTTTGGGTTCACGTGTTATATGCGACTTTGACTTTGTAAATATCGTCAGTTGTGGGTTTATGGGCTTGTTCTGTAAAGTTGCTTCTTTGGGCTTTGCTACCTGTATGAACCTAGATTTTCTCCCAGCTCTCTACAATAAAGTTATAAAGTTACTATAGTTGTTTAGTTTATTTAGTTGTTTAGTTGTATTACAACACCTACTTTTGTTTATTTGAGAAGGAAAGTCTTTTTTTCCTTGTTGCTTGTATCTGGCAGCTCTGATCCTGATCATACATATAAAGATCTTTTTCGATATAGGTTTTGCCAATGACCGATGACCACTGCATGCTATTGAATAGTGCTACAACCAATCAGAGGAGAGAACAGTGACTTCGTTGGAGAAATGAGTCAATGGAAGAGATTGCTGCTTTCATTGCTCCAGATCCTACTTGACTTCAGCATCTTCTGTTGCCATGCATCATCACAGGGCCTCCTGTAAAATGCAGAAATAATCCATCAGCATTTGAATCCAACAATAATTTGTCTATATTTGTGTCAGATAATCAGCGTCTGGTTGTTGGTGCTGCCGGGCCCGGGGCTGTTAGACTCTAAGCACTTCTGGCAGGATATCAGTCAGTAGACTAACACCTTCCTTTGTATTGGAATAATTGTCCCTGCATGCGAGGGACACTGACTGAAAGGAAATGAGGCCTCATAAAGCATTGTCGTGTTTGATCATTCATCTGCTGTGTGTGCTTCATCACCTTGAGAGAACACTCAAACTCGTATATGAACCCCTTTTCAGACATAATGTACACAAAGTATCCACAGAGCTGCAAAAAAAAAAAACAATCTTCCTCATCTTTCGGCAGCCTGACATATATCCCCTATTTTTTACAGCACAGCTAATTATAAGAATTGTCTGACACAACAGGGAAGTCAAGTGCTGTTGTTATAATTAATCACAGAGACACATGAGAATATATTTTTATCATATGAGCATGAAGGAGTGTTCAAATTACACACTGATACATTGTATCTCCGTGAGCCATAATCTGCAGACATATTCATTTTAACAAGTCTATATGGTCTCGTCCACACAGTGAGACTGCTCTCACTGTTCCACATCATAAATGTCATTTCTGTTTTGTTATTCTGTTTGTACACTGTTTTTCACAGTGGTTCACTGAATGATGAGATGAATACTGGGCAACAGCGTTATGTGGTAAATGTTTACCGTCATCAAGTTTGCTTGTTCGTTCTCCCACTTGCTTCACTTACAGGTCACATTTATGCTGGAGCCAATCCCAGTTGCAAATGGACAAACGGGCAAACGGCAGCTCATTGCAAGGCAACATGGAAAGACAGACAACCATTCCCACTCACATACACACCTACGGGCAATTTAGAGTGACCAAAGCATTTCAGATCTGCATACAAAAGAGGGATGAGTTATGACCTAAAGATCAATAATAAGATTCGCATGTTGAAAACACAACTGTTTTTTTCATTGTTTTGAACTGACATGTTTTATCAAGACTGTGAAGGTTCTCAGTCATAGCAGCTTGCCGCAAATTTCAAAGCTGTCTCTGATAGAACAACGTGAACGGGTGAAAGAATACAAACTTTGTTTTGGATGTCTTAAACCATCTCATAATATCAAGGACTGCTGCTACTGCTCACTTGTGATGTCTGCCAGGGCAAACACCCCACTTGTCTTCACTATTAAAACTCCATGGAAAGCAGAGATAACAGACGCAGGGAATCCTCCACTGTTTCCAACGGTGACATTAAAGTAATGACACTCAGCACCATACAACCAGGTGAACACGGCAGTTTAATGACTGTCGCTATATGGGTTTCCCTGCACTCAGATCCCTCTAAAGAAAAGGTCAATGCAATGTTGGACCCTCAAATTAATGCCTCATTCATAGAAAACGTAGTAAGGGCCAGTGTGGGAGCAGCCACTCAACCAGTGGATACCTTGAATGAGTCAAGCAGTTTTTTCATTTATCCAACAATGTGTGACTTATCGCAACTTAATGAGATCCTCTGAAGACCAGAGAATGAGTGATTTACCTACCTAACATTCACTTGTAGAATAAACTTTGGCCAGTTTGTCACAGTAGAGGGAAGGAAACAACACAAACGATATGGTCTTCTATTTACTTGGTTCTGCTCATGAGCCATTCACCTGGAGATGCTGGAAGACTTAACCACTGCTTTATTCATTCATTCATTCATTTTCTGCCACTTAATCCAGTTACAGGTCACAGGTGTGCTGGAGCCGATCCCAGTTGTCAACGGGCGAAAGGTGGGGTACACCCTGGACAAGTCCCCAGCTCATCGCAGGGCCACATGACAGACAACCACTCACACCTAAGGACAATTTAGAGTGACCAATTAACCTCAGCATGCTTTTCGGAGGTGGGAGGAAGCCACGCAGACACGAGGAGAGCATGCAAACTCCACATAGAAAGATCCCAGGTCAGGAAGCGAACCAGGGACCTTCTTGCTATGAGGCAACGGTGCTAACCACCGCACCACCGTGTCGCCCACTTTCTCCACTGCGTTATTGCAATTAGAGGCGCAAGTCCATCAGATCTATTGCGATCTAGGCACAAATTTTGTCAGCACAAAAAATGAATTTGAAACAGCCATGAGCGAGTTGGACAAAGACAGGCTATGTGCATTCATGTTGCATATGCAGTGTGATTATACAGTGTCCTTGTAACTGCACCTCACTCCAGCCATGCGAGTATGCGAGCACCTGAACAAAATGGTCAGGAGTGTCTTGAACTCCACATTACCCCTCTCCCAAAATCAATTAAATGACTCATCTTATGAATTCTTTACGAAGCCATGGCTACTGGTGCTCTTGACCTCCAGACCAAAACATTTTTAAAAAATGCCCATCCTGGTGAGCATGTTCTTCATTACAACCAGCCCAGACCTGGAGCCCAGAACCACATCATTCATGTAGCCCTGCACTGGTTGAGGGGAGATGACACCCTGGGGTGCACTGACACAACCGGTCGTCACTAAAAACTGCCTGAAACTGCAGTGTGTTACTCCTCTTCTAGTCAGCTATATGTTTTGTTATTCAACCATGTTGCTTTGCATCCTACGTGTATGTGTGCGTGTACAGCTGTGTGTGTGTCTTGTTTGGGTGTCTACCCTTGGCACTTGGTTCCATCTATAATTGATGGGCCGGGCCAGAGGACATGTTGCAGCTCGTCCGTGCAGCCAGAGTGCGACAGGACCTCACAGACTGATGGGGCAACAGGCTGCTTTCCTCACTGAGTCTGCACTGGACACACATTTCACACACTCCTGCACTTGTGGGACAGCAGTGAGTCAAGCCAAGAAAAGAAGGAAGGAAGGATGTATGGAGGGAGTGAAGTAACATGAGGCTTAAAAAGTTAGAGTAACTCTCTTTTTTTTCTAAATTCACTCAAAAACATTTGGAGAAAGCAGACCAATCCACATATAAATTAAGTGTGGCACATGTTAAATATGCAGTGTAAAATGAATGCAATAAATAATTTTTAGGTTTCATTATTTCTAAATATTTACTCACAATATTTCACATTTCAATTCCAGTTCCTCCATCAAAATACTTAGACAGTAAATGTAAGTTTAAAATCACTGTTGACAATTGAAATACTTGGAAATGCAAAATGTCAATCCCAGAGAGTTATGAGGGAGATAACTTTTTCAAAACTTCAAATTTGTTGTGATGTTAGCCAGTGACATTATCATATATGGTTTCTTGACAGTTGAGGATAGTTTTCCATTTTCCCATGAACAGTCATATGTATTTATGCGTGTGTGTAGAGAGAGAGATGAAAGTGATCAAATATGGTTTCTCACCCTATAAAGTGTTAAAGGATTTGGTGGGTTTTGTTTAAAAATAAATGCATAAAGAAATGAAACCAATATAGTTTTCACACTCAGAAAACGAGACGACATCAGAATCTGATGTAGAAAGTCTCCATAATATTTCAAGTAGACAAGGCAGGATATGTTTACTTGTGTGCATGCCCACAAACACATAGGGACACGCACAGTAACAACACACACAAGCACATCTAGCCAGTAACGATGAGTATGTTTTCCAGCATCTTCCAGCTGCTACAATGCAATAATGAGAACATGGCACCAGTCACACATGAACAAATGCTTCATTCCACCTATGTGTTTACCTTCTTACACATTTAGATGCTGCAAAAGCTCCAAGTTCCTGGATGTTACTTCAAAATGTTGAGGCCACTAATGACCTGTGGTATTAACTAATAATTATGACTCATACAATCATCTAGTGCTGGATTTGAATGAACTCTGCTGGATTTCATGTTTTAATTGTGCACAAAATCATTCTCTGAGTCATTGAATTTAACTGTGAGTTGTAAGTGGCAAACGTTCTTGCTTACTCCAGTTACGGGCCACAGTTGTTGGAGAGCCAACCCCAGCTGTCAACGGGTGAGTGTGGACAACCAGAACCAGTCCCCAGCTCATCACAGGGCCACAGGAAAGACAGACAACCACACACTCACACCTATGAACAATTTAGCTAGCTAGCTAGATAGACAGACAAATAAATATACTTTATTAAGCTCCAAGAGAAATTCCTATTTCCACCAGGACAACAGGAATAAGAATGGGGACACATGGGGCATCGGGGTGTCCGATGTGTAGCTTTGGACCCAAGGTGCTGAGACTCAAACACGAGTGCAGAGATGATTGCAGACAACAAACAGTTGCACAAGCAGGGGCCCGTACCGCGTAGCTCGATCAATAAGTCCTGGATCACTAGATTAATCCAGGGTTGAGTTACCAATACCATGGCGATCAGGATCATCGGTACCATGAAACTGGTTATCAACTCAGTAACTCAACCCAGGTTTGTCTCATCAAGACCCGTGAACGTGCACGTAAGAGGCGGGTTCCAAGGCAGCAGACCAATCACAATCATGAGTGCACAAAAGGGAGACAGAGCACCTCTCACCAGCCGCAGATGTTAATGCTGGAAAAGTAGGAGCAGAAGTCAGTGGTTGTAGAAAAGACAAACACGGTGGAAACTGACAGAAGACGACAAAGTTTGCCGGCACGTCACAGACTGTGTAAATGTGTTCATTAATGTCTCAATTAACCGACATCATCCAAGAATCCCATGAAATCACACGAGTTAGATTAATTGCATGTATTACATTTAATCCCCCCCCCAGATAAAAAACAAACATAAAAACATCTTTGCTATCTCCGAAGGAATGGGTAGGTCTTTGTTTTTCCAGACATCTGATAGGATCTGATTCGTATTGACAGCAACACGGCTGTTCTCAACTTCCAGGAACCCATCAATGTTTTCTCCTTCTCTTGGCTCCTTCCTCACACCAGGTAGTGCAACTTGTCAGCTTTCAGTAAGGGTTCGCCATTTGCTGATAGCAGAAATAATCGCGTTTACTACTGTACTGTACTACAAAATGCGCTAACGCAAATGTAGTGCCTGGGATGCTGTCAGTGTTAAAGGGTTAAATGTAGAATATAAACACAGGGTGTCAGTCATGTTATGAATTTGTTTTATTTTATTACAACAATGTCATTTACCCGCAAACCCACTGAGTGGCACTTTGGTGCTACTTGTTGGCACTGACACGTTTCTGTTTCTCTATCGTACCATGAGACATCAAACACTGTTTCCATTATTGATCTTTTTCTTTCACTCTTCTTTTGTTGACGAATTAAATGCATATAATTTGGGTGTGACCTGGGTAAAACACTAAGCGTAAGCTAGAGTCAGCTCAGAGTCTCTGATGGGAAACGGAAATCTATGAAAGCGTAATGACACGTTTAAAGTATCACTGTGCCTCAGTACAACTGGGGAAATCAAAACCATCAGCAGACCGCACACTGTGCCACGGCCTCAATCTACTGCCACCGGATAAATCAGCCGGATTAAATCAGCCAGGGGGAGAGCTTCTGCTGCAAACCTGCACCCCCTCTGCCAGCTAACAAGAGATCGCTCACGCCGCAATTGGGATGTCACACAGAGAAAAATGAAAAATGAAGATGAGGCTTGTTTCCAAGGAGAGAAGGTGGAGCAAGAAGACGTGGATGATGCAGAAGCTGGAGCACAGGCTACATGTGTCCACAACAACAAGTTCACAACAAGTTCAAAGACACTCAAAGCTACACAACTGTGCTGTAACATCATTTATCAAGTGATGTGGCCTGTTTCTTGTCAGGACCACAGAGAGGACAGAGATATGTGACACAACAATGAGCTGAGCTGCAGGAAAGGGGGGGCACTAATGATGTTTGTGTCCATCTGTGTCTCAGCACAAAAACTACAGGGCTGCTTCTCAGTTGGGTCACATCTGTCACAAAAAAATAGTCATGATAGTCATTTCAAAGGTCTAATACAGAGATAGATAGATACTTTATTTTTATCTTTGGAGGGAAATTCACAAATTGGTCTTACAAGTTGGCAGAGAAAAACCTGTCCCTTGGCCCCCTCTTTCCCATTATTATTCCATTCAGACTTGACCATTGTAAAATGGTCAAGTCTGAATGGACTCATGTTTCCCCTTTTGTCAAGTCTGTCATATCCTGTTTTATTTTGAAAGTCACCTTGCCCTTCTTTTCTCTGATTGCCCTCTGATTTGTTTCACCTGCCCCCTCTCATCCCTATTTAAGCCTGGCAAGTCTTTTGTTTAGTTGCCAGGTTGTTGTCTTTTGACTTGAGAAAGCATACCCAAGCCATTGTCTGTCTAGTCTTGTCCTTGAGTATCTGAGTTGTCTTGTTAACTTTTCATAGCCTTGTTGTTTTTGGTGTCCATTCCTTAGCTTTAGCTTTGTGCTTTATGTTTAGATTCTCCAAAGTGCCTTTTACCTGTCCTGCGAGATTTCTTTTCAGGTTCCTTGGTCTTTGTACTTAACAGCTCCACGTGAGTGTCGCCTTTTGTTCTCTAGTTTTGAATTCGTATTTGTCTTTTGATAGCTAATTTGTGTTTTCCAAAAATAAAGAGTATTAAGTTTTTGTCTGCATCTGGGTCCAGTATTTCCTTGTGCCAATACAACACCTTCAGCATTAATTATTACCAGCATATGTTAATACAACTATTTCTGTCAAAGCTTCCATCCATTTTTCATAGTCTGGAGGTGATGAACTTTTCCATAACCTGAGAATATATCTGGCTGCTGTGACCATCCCGACCTTTCTAACTGTCATGTTTGACATTGACACTCCCATTATTTGTGTTTGGTCACCCAGTGACCATAATCTTGGTGGGTATTTTTGTTGTGTGAGTTGCATTATTTAAATACGTTTCATACATTTTATCAGTCCACAATTTGGACGTTTCTTTACATGTTACTGAAATTCAGGGAACAACTTGGTTGAAATCAGAATGTGTTTTTTATTTGATAAAACACATTTTGAAAACAAGCTAATTTTCAAAAATGGTTGCAAAAACAATCCACAGACAAGAGGCTGAAGGTTTCTCAGCTGCCTAGTGCAGGTTTGAGCCTTGAGGTTTGTCCCTGCAGCTGTAACAGAAAATGTGAATCCAGCGTCTGAAGCGACAGACTGTCGATGCTTCTCTACGTGAGACGGAATCTGTTGGGAGGAGTCTTTTTTGGCCTCATTCATCATTCAGTAATGTGAAATATATCAAATGGACTTGCTCTTGAAAGTATCTGCCCGTTTCTGACTTGGCACAGCTGCGAACAAGCATAAGGGCCTCGATTTAGATTCAAGGGATCATTTGTCTGTCTTTAAAGAAAACTACCTTAAATGTTTGGTATCTCTGTTGCGCCACCTTCCTCTTCTCCTCTCACTAATCCATGTGTTGGGATATTCCTCGTCTTCCAGTATTCCAGCATCTTCTTCCCTTCAAACCATGTTGGGGAAGGCAGGATATGAATTTTGCAATTGTTTGCACACAGTCTCCTGTGGCCCTATTGTTATCAATAGGGCTAGTGTAGTGTAGGACTTCATGGGCTAGTGTAATATCACCCTTCTTCCTTCCGTGATATAAATACAGAAAATGTGGGAGGAAAAAAGTATACAAAGACAATCTCACGACCAACAAAAGTTCTCAAACGTGCCAGCGTTACAGAGCCCAGATGAAACGTCCTACATCAAAGATCTGCTGATTTATTATTAATCATCAAACCATGTTAAATATTTTCATATTGGCTGCAGATTATTTTGGAGTTGAGATAGCGTTCGCGTGCAGCAGCAGCGGGCCTGACAGAGTGGATGATGCTTCTAATTTGACACATTAAAAGGAAAAATCTCCCCCTGAAGTCAAACTCCTACAACTCCAGCTCTTGTGATTTTGGACAGTTCAGTAAACAAGTCTTCCTCAAAGGAGACGAGAGTGAGCGCAGAGAAACTTGTTCTGTCGGTGAGTCTGTACGACATGATGGGATCCAGGTTGATCAAAGACACCAGCACATTCATAACACCAACAAGAATTTGACGCAAATGCTCGGATGAATATTGTATGACGCACTGCCTGGCCTCGTTGCGTTTCATGTCGGCGTTTCTGACATCACAGCTTTTACAGAAGAATCACATATTTGCGCTTTGCTTAAAGCAGCGAGCAAATAAGCTTCTTCTGACATTTCTTTTTTTATTATTTCTCATTTCATCTAATGAGCGAGTCGAAAAAAGACTCCTTATGTGTAAGTGCCCCCGGAGGACGATAGCTGCCTTTCTCTTTGTTGTCCTCATCTATTTCACTTTGCGTCGCTGAGTAAAGTAAAATAAAAAATCTTTAGTTCTTTCTAACGACTCCGAGGTGGAAAGCACATCATTTAGTTCTTCACATGGACCCAGAGAAATGAAGTGTTGTGTTTATTTAAACATGTGCATGACTATATTGAACTAAACTTTATTATTAGTTCCATGTTGGCTTCTAATATACGTTCAGAGACTTACAGCTTATGCTGCACTGCAATAGGTGTGACTCACATTACTGGATGGATTTGAATTTGATCTGGATTTGATTTATCGGGTCTTGACTCCATTATTTCAAGACAGAAAATGTGTATTTCAGGCTAAATGCCAGCGGGTGGGGGGCGTGTGATGATAATAATGGGGGATGAACATGAGCAGATTTTATAAAACGAAACAATAATGCTTATTATCTCAGTCCTCTCTCTTCTCTCACACACGCACACATACACACACACACACTCCTCTGTATTAGTGCTGTTTGCCCTCTGATTTAGCTTTTTAGACATTTCCATTCCCTGCCAGAAGACCATGGAGATATTTATGAGAATAAATAGCTTCCCAATAACCTGCCTCCATCTTTCTTTCTCTGTCATTTCCTCCTTCACCATCCCCCCAACACACTCCCTACTCTCTCCTCCGATATTGCACCTGTCTCTCAAATGCTTCACTTATCTCCAGAGTCCTCTTTATCCTCCAACCATCACTCCCGCCCTGCATCACCATTCTCCGTCTATCGCTGCTGTCTCACCTCAGTCACTCCTTTATTTATTTATATTTTTCTATTTTTTTAAATGGCTGTCTTCTCTTTACAAAGGTGGATAACGGCCGAGGTGGCTCTCGATCTCGGTGAAGTCACTTTATCATGCAGCTGCGGGCAGTTGGTGCTTGTTTGATTTTTGCTGGGATTGTTGTTTTGCTGTAACACACGCACAGACACACACATGCAGATGCTACCTCAAGGCATTCATCTCTCTCCACAGCTCTAACTGTCTCATGTATCCTCCACCCTCCTCAACACAAACTGAGATTGCTGTACGCACACAGCCCAGCACTACATCCCAAAGCTATTAGTTCCTGACAGTGCCTTCCATTCAGCCCTCTCTGC